>QVXC01000188.1:0-62962 GCA_003501895.1 Phaeosphaeria sp. A1 3.1a
ACCTCATGTTTGAATAGTTGGCGATGTTGTTGCGCGTGCGCGGGGTGTCACCGTGCGCGGCCTGTCGCACTACGGTAGCGCGGGTGGGCCCAAGCTCGCAAGGAAACCGCGTCGCCAAAGTGCAGACAAGCCCCAGCATCATCAAAGAAAGAAAACACGCCCCAAACACGCGCCCGCAGCCCGCCTCCCTCGCTCATTACTGGCGCACATGATGCCCAGCTCGCCCTCGCGATTCTCCCATGGCTGAAAAAGACAGTCTCGCCGCCCTCGAGGGCCTGCACCGCGACCTATGCGCCTACATCGACCTGCAGCTGCCCGTGGTCGAGCGCCTGGTGCTCAGTTTGGAGGCGCATCTGGACGACTTCAAGGCGCTGTTGGACAAGAAGCCGAAAAGTGACGCCAGCAGACAGACACTCAGCTCGGGTAGGAAGCATGTGACCTGGTGGAAGCAGGACGCTGACTGTGGCAGGCAAGATCACCATTGACGGTGAGGACTACGATGTCAACGATGAGTTCAAGCAGGACACGCTCGAGCTCTCCGAGGCTCTCAACCTGGACGAGCTGGATGCCGCCGCCTTGTTCATGGGCGCCCAAGGCGAGGCGCAAGAGCTAGACCGCTCTCCCCTGCAGACGGCCGTTATCCGCTTCCACCGTCGCCGCGAATTTATCCTCTCCTGCCTGCGCATGCTGATGCGCACTGTGCTCGACAGTGGCGACAACGAGGAAGTGGTGCGCAACGATGCGCTCCAATTAGCTGTCCAGATCATCGTGGGCACCAACGAGTCGTCGAATTTGGCAAATGCGTACGGTTTCTGGACAAAGTGCTTGACCACCATGGAGTCGGTAGAGAAATGGCTGCAGGTCATTGCGGAGCGCGTCCAGAGCACGCAGGTTGTTGGACAGGTGCCCTTGCCGGGCTTCGTGGAGATCATGACCTTTCAGCGACAGAGCTTGACAAGACAGCACGAGAATCTCGCCGCGATATGCACCCATATGATCAAAGCCGGATATGTCAACCTGGAAAACTACCACTCGCTACTCGCGCGCGCAAAGTCACTCGACAAGCACGACCTCATCACGATTCACTATGTGCCGATACTTCTCCGCCTGACCTCATGGGCAGCCACAGAGACAAACGTGGTGCTGAGAGATGCAAGGAGTCTGCACGATAAGCTGATGAATGGGAGGGACAGCGACAACTGGGCGCTGAGAAACCTCCATGCTGCGACTCTGTCTTGGTGGCTGGCCGAATACAGCGGGCGATATGTTGACCCCAACACCCAGGACTCTGCCATGCAAAACATCAACTTCGAGGCGGAGGCTGCGGCGCGGTCTGATGCATTCTTGAGGACTCTCGACGATGGCGCCTTCCACTTCATGTTGTCTTTCAGTCAAGATGTGCGTCCAACGCGCTGGTACGATCCACAGAAGACTAGCATGCTGTCCACACTGCTGCAGGACACCGCTGTACTCAACGCCGAAGCTACGATATCGGATGACTTCTTTAAAGTACTGACTATGGAGCAATTGCAAGCATTTGTCGACGCTTTTATCACCAACATGCCAGACACGTTGCGAAGACTAAAGGTCGAGGAAGACGACCAGCGACGGCGGCTGCAATTACACTTCCAACGCTCAACTGGGGAGTATCCAATGCATCTCGAGAGGTTCATGGTGATCGTCTCGTACGCCTTTGACGGATCACCCGACGCAGCAGAAGACTTCTGGTCAGACAAGGAAAGCAATTTGTATGGCTTCTTGCAGTGGGCGGCGAAGCGCCAGCCCACGCCTCGCATCGCCATGTTTTGCGAAATGCTACGGGCCATCTCTACCGGCGAAGCGAACGCGGACTCCGCACATCGGTTTTTGATGGAAGAGGGCGCCTCTTCCTCCGGCAAGATTCGACGAACAAGCTCCCTCAGCTACACTCACATTTTCAACGAGCTCGTCGAGTTCGAGAAAGACATTCACGAACCGAAGAAAGCAATTCAGACCGGCGTATACGCTCCTGCACAGAACCCTATAGATCAGATTGTGGAGCCAGAGAGTGCTACCATGCTTGAGAGCTATCTGCGACTATTGGCACATATTTGTCGCCAAAGTACAATCGCGCGGAATTGGATTCTGGATCTCAAGGACTACGACTTGGCCAATATCTGCTTCGGTCTCTGCACGGACAAAGTCGAAAGTGGTCTGCGCGCTTCAGCCTATGACGCCCTCTCAGCCTTGCTCGTAGAAAAGGACCCTCTGCGCGCTAACGTCATGTGGAACATCCTAGACGACTGGACGGTGAATGGCTTTTATACCGGTTCCAAGCCAAACACGGCGATGGGCGCTGTGGCGCGCGACGATTTCTGGAGCACTATTGCAGATGGTTATGACGAGTCCCTGGCATTTGTCCGACTCTTGCACGCCCTCGTTGAGCCATACCCGGGGAACACCATCTTGAATGATAGCTTGCCTTTCCCAGAAGGGCTCGGTTCCTCACGGAGAATGCCAGGAATCGAAAGCTACATCGATTTTGTCATGCAACAAGTTTTTGCCGAGCGCTGTCAAGAAGTCATCGACCCGCTACAGCGCAACGTCATGAGGTGGACATGTCTGAGCTTCATGGTGACCTGTCTCTCTACGTTCAACGAGAACCTCGTGGTTCTGGCCAATAGGACTGCAATGCCTGTAGACTCTATCATTGAAACGACTTCCCTATCTGTCTATGTCGCTCATCACCCGTTCACTCGGGTTATGGAATGGCTCTTCAATGATCGCGTCCTTAAGGCACTTTTTGCCGCGGCCCACCACGATGTGGCTGAGGTTGATGCCGCACCGTCGGAGTCGCCTTTGGTGCAGTCGTTGATGCTCAGTATCGATGTCATGGATCAAGTTATGAAGCTGCAAGCAACTTACCTCGACATCATAAGACCCACCCTGAAACAACAATCTTCCCTCCAGCGCTCTCCAATCTCCAATCTATCATTAGCATCTTTCGAAGATGCTGTGCTCAACAACCTTCAAGTCATTGTCGACCTTGGCATGTACTGCGGCACAGGTCACGAATCGTTGACAATTGCGTCACTGCAATTGTTGGAAAAAATGGCTTCTTCGCGCAAACTTGCAGTTTCTCCTGCTGGATTCGGTCAAAGGTCCGGAAGGAGCAAAATTGTGGGCATTCTAGAGAAGGACAACGAGGCAGAGCGCATCGCGCGGTCGTTGGCAGGCTTGATGAAGTTTCAGCCAGATGAGCTTGAACTGGGTCCAACAGCATCTGGGTATGTCGTAAAACTCCATATCCTGGACTTCCTCAACAGCTGTCTGGCCGCCGTCTCCGGAAGACCGACCATCGCCCACATCCTCTTGGGATTCTCCTGCGGCAGCAAGGCCGTACATATCGCCGAAGACAGTCTATGGTCAAACGGACAGTCATTATTCCACTCCATCCTCTTGCTGGCGGTACAGTATCCAGACAATGATGGCGAGCAATTCTTAGCATGGATGTCTGCTATCAAAACGCGCTGCTGGGACGTACTACAGAAATTGTGGCGATCTCCATTGACAAGCAAAGACGTGATGGAGAGTCTACGTGACAATGAGCTCTTGTTCTTTGAAGCACCACAGCTCTTGCCTATTGGCTTCGACATTCCATGGGAGGGCATATCGCTCGCGCAGGGGCTAGACCCGTCATCAGAAGAGCAACCCAATTTCTTTGCAGGTCCACCAGCTCTGGCACTTGAGAACTTTCTTCGTCGCCGCGCTGCTTTCCTGGACTATCAATCACGCGAGCTGCGGCTTACCGTCAAGGAGAACATGCCCACGATGAAATCTAGGATCCAATCGGTGCTTCTTGGCACCACCATCCGCTCAGGAGAGGACTCCATTCCCAACCCGAACATATTCGATCTCTTCGACTTCGTCGAATTCGCCTACCCGGTGCCCGCTATGCCAGAGCATAAGTTCTTTGATTCCGTCAACCTGGTATCTTGTCAAGAAGAGAAAGACGGCATCATGCTTTACTCTGCTATTTTGGTGGAACAAGTAATGCGACTGAAGTTGCAACAATGGCAAAAGGAGGGTATTGCTCCGGAGCTCGAAGCTCAATATAGGGCTGAAGGCGATGCTTTGATGGTCATTCTTGGCGAGTGGAATCGCTGTCAACAGCTCGTTCGCTTCCACCGCGAAATCCTTCAATCCTGGGTCCAGGTCGTCATGGTCGCTGTACTCAGCTGCGACTTTGACAACGGAGCACGGTCCTCGTTCATCCTGCAAACCATACAAGCCATTCTTCCTAAGCTGGAGCAGGCTTATAACGCAGACATCTTCACTGCGCTGCAACTGGCCAGCTTAGCCGAAACCCTTGTGCAGAAAATTGACTTTGAGTCCACTGCCTTCGACAAGACCGGTGACTTTACCAACGACAGACTCTCGCAGCTGTTCCGCGCAGCACTAGCTGGAATATACTGTCAGGTCTCGTCTCCAGAACTCCGGGAGTACTGTTACCAAATATGCTTCCGGTACATCAAGGGCACCTTTGGTAAAAGCGCAACCAACACACTTCTTGGCCGCCACACCTTGGGCGCGATCAAGAATTGCGGTACCAATCTAATCGAGACCACATGTGACGACGCCTATAGCGGACAAGGAACTTGTAAAGTATCCGCGCTTCTCCTGCTCGACGCTATGGTAGCAGTAGCGACACGCCAGGAGGCAAAGTACGTCCTCGAAACCTTCGTCTCGCTCAACTTCGTTGGAGTACTCGTCGATCACCTCAAGCACATTCCAGAGGAACTCCGCGTCGCTTCCGCTCCGCAAGTATCCGCACTCCTATCGTACTACGACGCCAGCCTTGCCCTCCTTCTCCGCATCTGCCAAAGTCGCCAGGGCGCAGCATACGTTCTCAATGCAGGACTCTTCTTGTCGATACGCGATTCGCAGATCTTCTCAGTCGATCCCGACATCGGCTTCGAGTTTGATGATCCACAGGCATTGAAGAAGTACTACGAGCTCATGCTCTCGGTGCTGCGAGTCATCAACGCAGCTGTCATCGCAAGGGGGCGTCATAATGATCAGACTGTGTTCCAGGCACGAGAGTTCTTGAAGGATAATAGGCATAGTATGGTGTCGATATTCAAGCGCAGCGTCAATGTAGGTGCGGGCCAGTATGTGGAAGCGCAACAGGATCTGGTTGATCTTGTGGATTGTTGGACGGTCTTGGTGGAAGTTACTGGGTTTTTGGAGGTATGTATCGCATACGTGCTTTGTGAAGGAGGAATGCTAACAAACGTGCAGTACGAAGATCAGTCGAGTTTGAAGAAGGCACGGTCGAATATGTTTTCATAGACGATGTGTGCAGGTTATTTGCATTGGAGATTCGGAACCATCATCGCCAGTTAGGCAAATCATGTAGAACAATCAAAATTTCACATCAGCGATAGAGTCTCAGGTAGTCAGTAGCCCAGGTCGTAGCCGGGCGAATTCTAGATTCATAATGTCCTTCCACCATGATATTTCCCACAACGCCAATGCAATGCAATCCCAGAGTGACTTCCGCTTCCCTCCTCATCGTATCATATCATACACCCGCTTCCTCCCACATCTACCTAAACTTCGCCTCCCCGCCCACATCCTTGATATCCTCAAACTTCTCCCCCATCTTGACCACCGAGTACCTGATCAGTCTCGGATCCAAACTCATCGTCCTCCTCAGCGCATGCTGCGCCCTCGCACTCGCATCAAAGCGCATGATGAAGTGGTGTCCGTAGTGGTGTGTAGATTGCAGCTTCTTCGCCGGCTTGGGTAGCAAAAAAGTGCCCCAATTGGTGTACCCGCGCACGACGCCGTTCTGGTTGAGGATTATGGAGCCGGCTGTTTTCGCGATTCTACAGTGCGGCGTTAGGATATTGCTGTATCGAGGAGATCCGGGGGAAGGAGTGAGTATTGCGTACTCTTTGACTTCGGAGAGGCGGCCAGGCCGGACCTGTTCACATTATCAATTAGCATTGCGACGAACTCATCGTGACGCATATGCACATACCACTCCAATCATCTCATACAACATATTCGCTTCAATGTTCTCTGCTGCGACTTCGCAGATACCCAGCGCTCGGTGTTCGTGGAGCAATCCCGCCGCGAAAACGTGCAGTTTTCGGGCAAGGTACGCGCGATTCTTTGGCGCGACCCACTCCGGATGTGTTGCTTGGCGCTTGTCATATCTCTCCCCCAGACACAGCTCGCCGATAGCTTCTTGAGTAATTTCTTTACAATTCCACACCACACAACAAGACGCGGAAATGGCTGCTCGATCGTTTGCTATGCGCGCTGCGCGCCAATTGACTGCTTCGACTGCTGCGCAGAGGCCGAGTGCGGTGTTTGCGTGTCAGAGAGGGATGCAGGCGCAGAGGGAGCGGCTATTCTCGGTATCTGCCGCTTGTATGTTTTGTTTTCAGGTCTCGGTTGTCGATTTCTGGAGGGAAATTGAGAGGAGAAGGTGGCAGATGTATGGACGAGAAGCTAATATGAAGTATAGTGAAGGTCAAGAAATACACAGAGGACCATGAGTGGATCGAGATGTCAGAGGATGGCAAGACATGTACGTTCACCTTCAAAATCCACCGAGCATACACATTATCATACAAACACTTCTTCGCAACCGCATACGCAACACCAGACTTCTCCTCCCCTCCATCCCACCCCTCTCCCACAAAGCAAACACCCCACTGACCCCCCGCTCCCTCTAGGCACCCTCGGCATCTCCACCTACGCTGCCAAAGCCCTCGGCGACGTCGTGTACGTCGAGCTCCCCGAGCTCGACATGGAAGTCAGCGAAGGCGACGCCATCGGCGCCGTCGAGTCGGTCAAGTCCGCGTCGGACATCCTGACGCCCATCTCGGGCACCGTCGCTGAGGTGAATGCGGATCTGGAAGCCACGCCGGCGAATATCAATAAGGATCCCGAGGGCGCGAGCTGGATTGCGAGGATTAGGGTTAGTGAGGAACCGAAGGGGAAGATGATGAGTGGGGAGGAGTATAGGGTGTTTACGGAGGAGTAGGAGTAGGCGTGGGGGGTGGTGGTGAGAAAGTGATGTTGGTAGGCGTGCGGAGGAGGGAGGAGTTGGTGAATCTTGGGGAGATATCATGCTAAGGGCATGATGGAAATGGCGCAGAAATATTCAACATGCGTATCAAGGGCATGAAATTATGCCGGGAATGAATAATGAGTTTGACTTCATGGAATGCCATGCTATGTTGCTGTGATAAAAGGCTCTCAACTTCATCTAAACTGATTTGGTCATACCCTGCTATCATCCCCCGCGTCCGTGTGTTGTCGCCCTGGCGCTATACACGATGTTAATTCCAGAGCAACAGCCGATTTGACGCATGAAGATTAGCTTCATACAGCAAAATTGCGTTGATAGCCAAAAAAAAATGAATATTGCTCACTCTTGGAATAGTTTGTCCTGGTAGCATTAATTCGAGCGTGTTTTGAACATTTATCGCATGATGGAAATGACAGGAGCTGCGTTCCTCAGCGTCTTTCCGTGAGGAAATGGAATGAGTACTTTCTGACCAAATCGAGTTGTAGTGTTGCTATAGTTGACCTGTTGGTCATATAGAGCCGTAGGTCATATGGAGCCGTTGGTCGACCTGAGTTGACTTGTAAAGTTGAGTTGTAATTTGGATTAAGTCGTTATCGACTTTGAGAGTTGTTGCCGATGTTGAGAGTTGTGATCGATGTTGAGAGTTGTGATCGATGTTGAGAGTTGTGATCGATGTTGAGAGTTGTGATCGATGTTGAGAGTTGTGATCGATGTTGAGAGTTGTGATCGATGTTGAGAGTTGTGATCGATGTTGAGAGTTCCAAGATCAGAGTTGTTGTCGATGTTGATAATTCCCAAGTTGAGAGTTGTTGTCGATAGGTGAGATTGAGCTAATGTAGACAGGAAACTTCACGCTGAGAGCTGGATCGGTTCTTAAGATAGATGTATCTCACGACTAATCTGATATTGGACATGTGTACATTCTAGAGTTGATCTGATATCAAACTCAGTCAGTTATTTGGTGGAAACACGTCGAAGTTGAACCAGAGAACCAGATGTTTACTTTGAGTCAATATTGATGCTAACATAATATTGTATATGTTGTTGTTCAATCTTGAAGTCGAGGTGGCGGGTAGTCCAATCATCTGTACTACCGCAATACATTCTGGGGTAAAGTCCCGTGACATCTGATCATGATACTTAGAAGTGTGTCTAGGTTCTACCTGTGAATTCGTTGCCCGGTTATTGTCGAGGTGCCCACGTGAAAGGTGAGGGATCCCATCGGCCCAAGCACATCTTAGCCTTGCACATCCCATCTTGCCAGACATTTTAACCTTGTCGGCTGTCACCCAGGTACAGCAGCCGTCGGAGAATTGAACAATGACAATGCCACCCTTTCATTCGTAATCGACTCTGGGGTGTTCGTGCTACGCGAGTCAGCCCTGGGAATAAGAATCCAAGTAAGTAGTTCTCAGCCTTCCACCTGCAGTCTTCCTCTCATCCGACAGATGATGTTTTCCAGCCTTGCAGCCTCGCGTGTTCATATCCGAGTTACCAACACTGGGCGGGGCTACTCGGCAACACAGAGTCAAAAGTTTATGATATACAGCGAATCAAAACCCTCTCACTAAGAAGGAGATTCGGTCGTGCGCCACTTGTTCATTGCCTGGGACAATGCACTTCACTAGATAGCCATCTTTGACTTCGCGCTATCATGGCCACGAGCGACGGGAAGCTCCTCGAGTAGCGCTGGCTCAAGAGACCGTCTTCTATCATGGTGTTCGCCCCAACAAATTATAAGTTGCTATTCCCGCGCCTGTGCTACCCCAGAGTCTCCCCGCATTGGTAGGATGCTAGCGCTACGATTTACCCCAGCCTCCACTTGCGCTATCATAGCCGGGTATCATTTTCCATCCCGACTCACATTGGTCAATCAAGCGTGATTACCCACCGCGCTTCTACTGATTCGCATCACGAAATGCTTGTTTCTGGAGCGCTACACTCAGGATGCTCAGCTGATGAGCGCAATGGGTTGATGGACACCAAGTAAGCTCGGTTGGGATGATGATCTTGCTGTTCCTGAAATGGATATAAAACGCCATGCAAGGCATCCGAGAAGATGAAAGAGGTTTTTGTCTTTCTATTGACCCTGATCATTGATCACTAATCTAGACCACTGTCAGCAAATATTCTAACATTTGCCACTAATGGCGGCGACGGACGAGAAGGCAGAGGCCCAGCGCACCTCGAATGAAGTTTCGAAAACATCGCAGAGTCTGAAAGAGCAGGATCCCGAGCGCAGTGCTTCACATATCCCGCAATCTGATGAAGAGTACAATGTCACTCTCAAGACATGGTGTGTGGTTACCGTGAGTTCATACACCGTCCCCTCACTTGCTCCCACTGAAGTTGGTCAAGATCCTGTCGTTGAGCTACGGAATATCATTCTGGATCGTCCCATCCTTGAGTGCCTGCGGTGCCGTCGTTGCAACCTCGCTTGGCGACCCGACCAGGGCGGCTTGGTATGTCTCACTGTATACGATCACGGTCACCATCGCTTTCATGGTCTGCGGAGCAAACAGCGATTTGTTCGGTCGAAGATGGTTCATTGTTGGCGGCAATCTTATCCTTTTCGTCGGTTTTATAGTCGGCGGGACAGCGAAGAACAACACTTCTATGCTGGCAGCAATGTCACTCATTGGTTTTGTGAGTTGTATCAATGCTAGTACGCCATACGTTGCTGACTTTGACAGGGTGCTGGAAACGCCCAGGTCCGTATTTCGATTCTTTTCATACCTTCCAAAGATCTAATACCAGCAGCTTGCGGCATTTGCCCTGCCTGAATTGCTTCCTAACAAATGGCGCGCCGCAGCTATTGTCTTAGCAGGTTCGTGCAACAAGTAAACGTAAAGACCCAACTGATAAGAGTAGATATGGGTGTTTATTTTGCGGTACTTGTTGGACCCGTCGCCGGCGGATTTGCTGCGCAAAATGGCGACTCAGTGAGTATACTTGATGATCGTATGGTCTCAGGCTGACGGTCGATAGTGGCGATGGATATTCTACGCACCTGCCATCGCTGTCTTCTTCAGTTTTCTAGGCCTCTACTTCTTCTACTATCCCCCGAAACACCCTCGAGGCCTCCCTACCAACCAAGCATTCAAAGAATTGGACTATGTCGGAGCCATCCTCTTCATTGCTGCAGCCACACTTATTCTTGTTGGCATCGTATATACTACCACACTTCCCTCAGATGATCCCAAGGTTATTGGAACTCTTGTTGCTGGATTCATCGCACTGGTCGCTTTCGCCTTATGGGAGACCTTTGCGCCACTGAAGCAACCATTGACCCCGACCCATGTGTTCACACGCGACAAAGGCAGAGAGCTCACAGCACCTTTTATCGTTGGTTTTGTGGTAACCATGTTCTACTACGCTGTGAATATCATCTGTGAGTATAGCCTTGCAAAAACTGCTATTACAATACTGACAAGAATCCAGACCCAACCCAGGTCGGTGTGTTCTTCACGAATGCCACAACCGATTACAAGTATGCCATCGTTCTGGGTCTTCCCGGAAATATCGGTAATGACGACACGCCCGATTTGCGAGTACATTGGCTGATTCGATATAGGACTGTGCTTTGGTGCTTTCCTCCTTACAGTCCTTGGGCACAGGATTGGACACTGGAAATGGACATTGACCGCATCTGTGACTGTCATGGTCGTTTTTGGAGCTTTACTAGCTCTCGGTAACCCTGAGAGAAAAGCAATGATGATCGCTTTCGTGTTCTTATGCCAGGTACATAACTCTATTGATCCGTCAATCGTCCGTGATCGCTACGCACGCTGACTCGTCATTCGACTGCAGGTTGGGTTCGGCTGGGCACAGTATCTATCGATTGCGTTCATACAATTTGGTGTGCCACAGCACGAGCTGGGCATCTCCGGCGGTCTTGCTGGAGTAGCACGTTTTGCTGGAGGTGCTGTCGCAATTTCCGGTAGGTCACTGTCATGCTGGAATGTTCAAGAATCGGCTGACAGACAACCTTCCCTGCAGTCTATCAAACGATTCTCACGAACGTGCAATCCTCGAAGGCGGCCGAGCTCGTTCCACGTGCTGTTACAGCGGCAGGCCTTTCGGCTGATGCCGTTCCTGCGTTCCTTGCCGCTTTGCCGCTGGGTGCAACAGCACTCGCCAAGGTCCCAGGGATCACGAACGAGATCATTGCAGCGGGTGGCGCAGCGTTCCAGCAAGCCTATGTTGTGGGTCTTCGAACAACAGCCCTTAGCTCGCTCAGTTTCGGCATCGTGGCTATCATTGCTTGCTGCTTCTGCAACGACATCGGACCAAAGATGAACAACAAGATCGAAGTATTTTTGGAGAATGATGAGAATGCGGACAAGAACAAATACCACTAGACAGCCGTGGTCCAGAACTGTTGATACGGCATACGGAGTTACTGGGTGTGACATGCGATGACAAGCGGAGCAGGTCAGATGTCAACAGAGGACAGGCTTCAGGGGCACATCCTTGCAACAGTACAGTGGCGAACCATCGAGAACTCAACTTAATCTTGCGACTGGTCACCAGATGACGAGATGCGCGACACTACAGCCTCGTTCACGATTGACTAGTCTAATTTCCATGACACTTGCCCCGCTTGCGACTGACAATTGCTTCAACTTGGTGGGTCTTCCGCGGGTTGCACGGGACCGCTTGACCCTGGTCCACTCTTGAACTACTTACCATGACTAGCTTCCCACGATGAGAGTTCTTGAATTTTGACCAGATTGTGATGACAGATCAGACGCAAATGCCTGGAGATAAAACCAAGCATGGAGTTAAGTTTCTGAACAAACATGACCGGTTGTTGCGGATATTATGGCTCGTAAATCGATTGTCAGATATTGCCGACCAACTGCGAGAACGATGGACGAGTATTTTCTGGTTTACAGCACGTTTGAGAAGCAAACGGAGCAGTCCTAGGGTCTTCCTTGCGGAATTGGACACCATACACTGTGAAACATCCTGATTGTCCATGTGAATGGTTGAACTTGTGTGGCACACGCAACACGAAATATTGTCCCTGAAGCCCATCGTACACTCGACCAGTAGGCTGGAACGGGCATATTTCCGATCGAGTGCTAAACTTGCCCAGAGACGTAAATAGGATCAAAGTCTCAATATCCCTCACGTCCTTATCCACTCCCACGTGCATCTTGGTCTCGACATCCAGCCTGTCACCCACGTCCTGAGACCATTCTTGCCGAGGTTCTGCGTGGGTCGGAATGTCAGCACGAATCAGGTAAGCCCCATTGACAGCTTGCGGGAGCGGATCGCAATAGGAAAACGTTTTTATTCCTCCGATGGACGTGCATCTTTAATCCTTGCATCACCACCATCAGTTCAGGCACAACAAGCTTGTATTCGTTCGCTGTACAAACGTGTACCATTAGTTCCGGTTTCATCGCCAGGATGTATTTCTAGAATGCAATGCGTTACATGCTTCGACTACACGTCGAGCCGAAGCCCGCTCTCAGCATAGTTTACAAAGTCTGGGGGCGGAAATTGCGGCTTAGAACGTGTGTTGATCCCTAGCCGGACCGATAGCCCAACAAGGGGAACAGATGAAAAGTGGTACATCGAGTACCGAGGGTGTGTATGGAACGATGAGAATGACGGAAAGGGCAGCTACTCTATGCATGCACCACGCGCTAGAAGCGAAGCCTTGCTGTCGAAATCGGCGAGTAGTTCGGGGAAGGCACTAACAGTAGGGGTAGCACGCATGGGATGTCCGTCGCCACAGTCTGTATAAAGCTGTGCAAAGCCATCATGAATACCTCAAGCAGGCACTCGCATCGCCTCTGTCCATTCTTTACAGAAACCCGGCCTTTTACAGCCAATAGTCACTCCTTACCAACTGACCTATACACGTAAGACCTCCTTCCCTTATCGACTCTACGTCATCCATGTAAATGTGTATTAATGAGATCTAGTCTTTAATATCAACATGCGTGTTCTCCAAGTCCTCGGACAGCTTGCAGCGTTCAGCTCGCTTGCAACTGCTGTTGATCTCGACGGATACGAATATGTCGTCGTCGGTTCCGGTGCTGGTGGCGGGTAAGTACATTTGGTTCTTTATTGTGAAACTCTTTTGATAACACGAAACAGTCCATTGGCTGCCCGCCTTGCCATTGCCGGCCACAAGACACTCCTCATCGAGGCCGGTGACGACCAAGGTGCCAATCTCAACTACACGATCCCGGCCTACAGTGCCAGATCATCTGAAGATCCCAACTTGGCCTGGAACTTTTACGTCAAGCACTACGCCGATGAGACCAGGCAAGCCCGCGACTTCAAGACGTCCTATGAGACGCCCGATGGCCGCGAGTATACTGGACTTAGCCCTCCTGCAGGCTCCAAGATGAAGGGTACGCTTTACCCGCGTACTGGTACTCTCGGAGGTTGCACAGCGCACAACGCCCTCATCGCTGTGTACCCCCACAACAGCGATTTCGACAACGTTGCCAGCCTCACTGGCGATGACTCCTGGTCCGCGTCCAACATGCGCAAGTACTTCACCAAGCTCGAGAACAACAAATACCTTCTTCCAGGTGCCGAGGGTCACGGCTACGACGGCTGGCTCGGAACTCAGTACTCTCCCATCGACATTGTCACCTCCGACCCCCAGCTTTTCAGCATGGTTGGTGGTGCCATCTTTGCTCTCGGAAACGTCACCGACGCCGTCGTCAACGTTGGCACTCTCATTGCTGGAGATGCCAATGCTGACACTGAAGCTCGTGACAAGACCGATGGCGTGTACCAGATTCCCCTGTCCACTGAGGAGGGCAAGCGTACCGGCTCCCGCGAGTTTGTCATTGCTGTCCGGGATGCTGTCAACGAGAACGGTACCAAGCGTTTCCCTCTGGATGTTCGCATGAACTGCCATGTCACCAAGGTCACCTTCGACGAGACCACCACTCCTCCCCGTGCTACTGGTGTCCAGTTCCTTGACGGCCAGTACCTCTACAAGGCCAGCCCCAAGAGCCGTGGCGCTACTGGAACTCCTGGCTCCGCAACTGCTTCTCGCGAGGTCATCGTTGCTGGCGGTACCTACAACAGCCCCCAGCTTCTCAAGCTTTCCGGTGTCGGTCCCAAGGAGGAACTCGAGCAGTTCGATATCCCCGTTATTGCCGATCTCCCAGGTGTCGGCACTAACCTCCAGGATCACTACGAGATCAACGTCCAGGGCAAGGCTCCCTCCGACTTCTCCGCACTGAACGGCTGCACTTTCGGCGAGGGCGGCAACGACCCCTGTGTCGACCGCTGGAACGCACCCGTTCTTGGCAATCGCGGTATCTACGCTTCTCCTGGTCTCGGTGCTACCATGTTCCACAAGAGCTCCGTTGCCGAGAACGACAACTTTGACCTTTTCGTCTTCGGTGGCCCAGTCAACTTCCGTGGTTACTTCCCTGGCTACGCATACAACGCCACCAGCGAGCACGACTGGTTCACCTGGGCCATCCTCAAGGCTCACCCCCGCAACAACGCCGGCTCAGTCACTCTCCAGTCCGCTGACCCACTTGAGGTTCCCGCCATCACCTACAACTACTACGACACTGGCTCTGGCGACTTCGAGAAGGACATCACCGCGCTTACTGAAGCCGTAGATCTCGCTCGCGACGCCTTCAAGCGCCAGCTCGTCCCGATCGACGAGGTCCTCCCCGGAAAGGATGTCACCTCCAAGGAGGCCATCGCTGACTACATCAAGGACACTACCTGGGGCCACCACGCCTCATCTACCTGCCCAATTGGTACTGACAACGACCCAATGGCTGTCCTTAACTCTAAATTCCAGGTCAGGGGCGTTGCTGGTCTGCGCGTGGTTGACGCTTCTGTCTTCCCTCGCATTCCTGGAACCTTCACGGCTGTGTCCACTTACATGGTCGCCGAGAAGGCTGCGGATGTTATCCTTGCTGAGCTCGCTGCTCAGTAAGCGTTCATAGATGAAATGTAGTGGAGGAGAGCTAGAGACGATGCGATGAGATGTTACAATGTCCAGATAACAATGAAAAACATAAATTCCTAAATTCCTGATATCCTATGCCATGTGATGATTTTGCAACGGTATATAACACCCCAAAACTCCTTTCATCCATGCTTAGTTCGTAACTTCATCGTTTGCCCTTCTTGAGCACTAAACCCTTCCAGCCCTTGCTGTCCCTGATCCTACGCAACGCCTTTCCTGCAACAGGATCTTTGTACAGTTCATCGAGGCAGTTCTTCTTCTCCTCTTCGCTCTCGTGCTCGTGAAACTCGCACCACTCTTTCTCCATCTTTGGTCGCTCGCCCCTGGCCAATGTTGTCACCAACTCGAACAGGAATGCCTGTGGAAGCTGGCTGCGCAGTGCCGCCATGCGTTCACTGTCCCTATCTGGCGTCCAGTACACGGAGTACATGTCGAGGAAGTAGAGGCAGAGTGGCGAGTTTGACGGTAGGCTCTCGTATGCCGCAATGACGTTGCTATGATCAGGCATGCATTGCAATATCTCGTCGTTGGTCTGCCATGCTAGCATGACTGCGCGACGGAGGGCAGGAACCTCGTATTTGTGCGCGAAGATGTACAGGGAGATGAAGCGGCGCTCCAGGAAGCCCTCCAGACCTCGCCACTTGTAGGGCCTTGAACAGCAAGGACATAAGGTCTCTTTTGGTATCTCGGGCTTCTCCGCGGGGTTTCGAGCTGGCAGAACTGGTGCGCTCTTCTCGCTTTCGTTGTCGCCTGGCACCTTCTCGGCGGTAGACTCTGGGACTGCGGGAGCCTCGGCACCTGCGTCGACAGCTGTGTCATCGTTGTCAAGCTGAATGCCCCATGATGCTGTGTCGACATCTTCGGCATCGTTCGTCTCAGGTGCTGCTGAGTTCTCGCCCTTGTTCAGATCTATCGTGTGCGTAGGAGGATGAACTTCTTTTCCACCTTCGATGAGATGGTGAGGAATAAAGCCTGTGTAGAGCCACAACATGAAGCAATCGAAAACATCTGCGCTCGTATCTTCGAGTTCCAATGTGGTTCCTGAGTTCTTGTATGGCGAGCTCTTCTCCTCCAGGCAGCGGTCAAAGTACGCTGAACATCGTCGAAGTAGTTCCCGGTGGCAGCTGAACGACTCTGGGTAGTCTTTACCGCCAACCTTGACCGTGATGATGGTTTGGTCAAAGTTCCTTCCCCTGGTCAGTTACTCAGCGAGATGCTCATATCTAGGCTTGCGGACTTACCGGAAAGTATGGCCGAGGGTAGATCGTTGGTTCATGAAGGGCATTTTGAGGAGGAAGTCTGGTTCCATTCACTTGAACTATCAATTGAAGGCATGATGCCCACTATTAATGGACTTTTTGTCGTCAGAAGTCAAGAAAAGGGATCAACAGTTTCAGAAGCAGTGACAGTTGAAGCTTGGCGTTCGAGCGTGCCTGCAGGCAACGGCTCCAGAATGCTTGTGTAAAGCATAAAATTGCTTATTCGAAACATTAAGTATGGGCGGAGCCAATCATGTTTCTGTTTGTCTTGACGATCTTGAAGTGAGTTAGGGGTAGCTCACGAAGGTGCGGAAAGGGTTGAGTTTCAATTGCGGTTTCATGAAGCTTGGCAGAGGAGAACGCGTCGCATGCCTCAGGCGAAACGCAAGATCTGCCGTAACACTACTTGGCAAAGGGTTAAATCCGCCAAATATTGCTTGTCATTGCTGATTCTGGATTCTTGTCAGTCTCCGCGTGCTGAGTCGAGGTGTCATTAGCGTTGTTGTTGGCGTGCTGAAGATGCCCCAGCCATGCGCACGTGCTCGTGCCTGTTTCCTTGACGTTTCCAGTGCTCACTAACTTGGTTTCTCTTCTATCGACGCGACCGAACGCCCGAAGGCACACGTTCTGGCCCGCAAGCTCAAACGAGACCATCGCTGGGATGACTGTGGACTACCTAACTTAGGCCGCCCTCAGCGGCTGGAAAGAGCTTTGGCACACATTGCCGGTGGTTGGGTCGCTTCAGATAGGGAATACGGAACCAGATATGTCCGCTATCAAGACCTGCTTGAATAATCGAGGTGCTACCAAGTGTGATTTGTCAAGGTGGTAGGAAACGGCCTCCCTCGTTTTCCCAAGCCTGGAGTCAGCAGAAGGGCACGTGATGTCATTGATTCCTCACATTCGCATAGAATCGGAGCCGTTGAGATGTGCCGACATGAAAGACGCGTTCACAACGAACCGATCTGGTTGATTGTTGCGACGGACTTCCGCTGCAAAGGTCTTGGCTCATGTGGAATACGTGCACCATACCCCCGAATGAGCAAGCTCTCGTAAGCCTAGAGGGCCGGTCCAATGGTATCCGTAATACTCAAGATGCCGTGGGTCCAATACAACGACTTCGAAGATTTTATAATCCTTAGACTCTTGGTATCAGCCTACCATAAGCACTACAACAAGCTGTACATGGCACACTTACCCCGCATCTAACACATGTGCGTGTAGCGCCTTACGTAGCTGATACTTCTTCAAGACCGTACTTCGCTCATGTGAGGCATCTATATCACTGTCAATTTGCGTTCGACATTCAATCAATTGGGTAAAAAGCATCATGGTAGCACAGCTGGACACCAAGGTAACTCAGGCCGTTTATCTCGAGGTGTACGGTTCACTAAATTCGCTAGACCTACGCGGGTAACATCATCAACAACGAATTCGTGCCCACCAAGACCACTCGGCACTCGTTCGATCCTGCAACGGGCACGCCGTTGTACGAAGTTCCTGTAGCTCAAAAGGAAGACCTCGACGCCGCTGTCGATGGCGCAAGGCGCGCTTTCAAATCCTGGAGTGCTACACCTTTCGCGGATCGTGCAAAGCTGCTTCTCGAGTATGCCGATCTCATCGAAACAAATCGAGATGCTCTCGAGAGGCTCCTGACTCTCGAACAAGGGAAGCCACTTTCGTTGTCCAACATGGAAGTGGGCAACACTTTGATCTGGTTGCGCGCTTTCGCTACCATGGAGATCAAGGACGAGGTCTTGCAGGAAGATGATGACAAGATCATATACTCTACATATCCTCCCATCGGTGTTTGTGCTGGAATTGTAAGTTAGAGTGTGCAGTTTACGTTTGTGTTTGAAACTGACCAAAGCGATTTTAGGTTCCCTGGTAGGCCACACCTACACAGCTGCATAGCTTGGCTCCTAGTACATCGCAGATCGAACATGCTGATAACACTTAGGAATTGGCCCATTCTCCTCGGTATAGGGAAGCTCGGTCCCGCTCTAATCACTGGCAACACTTTCATCATGAAGCCTTCACCATACACTCCGTATTGCGATCTCAAGCTTGGTGAGCTGGCGAGCCGTGTGTTTCCACCTGGTGTTGTCCAAATCCTGTCTGGCGATGACAATCTCGGGCCCTGGATTACAGAGCATCCGGGTATCGACAAGATAGCTTTCACTGGATCCACTGCAACTGGTAAGCTCGTAGCAGCTTCTTGCGCAAAGACCTTGAAACGCTGCGTGTTGGAGCTTGGCGGAAATGATGCTGCCATCGTCTGTGAAGACGTTGACATCGACAAGTGTCTGCCCAAGATCGCAATGCTAAGCTTCTTGAACTCGGGACAAATCTGTATGCTAACCAAGAGGATTTATATACATGAGAGCATCTATGATGAGTTCCGTGATAAGATGGTGGAGTTCACGAAAGGCAACATCAAGACGGGCAACGGAACGGAAGAGGGAGTTGTGGTCGGACCCATCCAGAATAAGATGCAGTAAGTGCAAATCCTGCTCCTCCACGTTAAAGAGTCCAGTTGACACACAAAAGGTTCGATAAGGTCGCAAATATGTATGATCAGATCGAAAAGTCCAATTGGACTGCAGCTCTTGCAGGCTCTGTTGGTGAATCACGAAACGGCTACTTCGTTACGCCAGCCATCATCGACAACCCACCAGAAGACTCGCGTATCGTCCAAGAAGAGCCATTTGGGCCTATCGTCCCGCTTCTGAAGTGGACAGACGAGAACGATGTCATCGATAGAGCCAATGCAATACGCCAGGGTCTGGGCGCGTCTGTGTGGGCCAAGGATCTCAAACGCGCTGAGCGGATGGCCAGGCGTCTTGAAGCAGGTATGTGTACCACTAGAACTATCTTGTGCAATAATTGACTTTGGACTAGGCTCGGTATGGGTCAACTCCCATTTCGACGTCGATCCAAAAGTTCCGTTCGGCGGCCACAAGGAGAGTGGCCTGGGTATGGAGTGGGGTATGGAGGGTCTCAAGCACTATACGAACAGCCGCAGTCTCTGGGTGTGGAAGAAGGTCTTCGAGTGAGGCAAATTGATGCTACGGTGAAGCTAACCTTACCGATCTGCAGCCTGAGCAACATGGAGAACGTACGTAAATTGAAATACTTTGCCAGGAGTCCTACGGTGCTTCTTGAGTATATAAAATTCTTGCCGTCTGTGGAGATGCGACTAGTGGTTTATCTTTGAAGAATTGATCCTGCGTACAAGAACGTGTCAAAGTAATCCCAATGGATCTTTTACATGCGAGCTCACATGTTTATACGTCACCAACAACCGGCTCTTTTCTAGACACACACCTTCGAACTCTTATCCAGCGGTAGAGAACTGATCTCATGTCAAGAGAGCTGCACTCGAATGGCGATCATAAAATCCAACTCCATCCTCGTTAGTGATAACACTCGCTAGACATTCTGGTTTCGAGCAATTTCTCCTTATGCATACACGTACAGCGAGGTGGTTCTACACCTTAAATAGCATTCCCAATCAGGCGTGGTCTTGTTAACGACCCGTTACCAGGGCGTAAAACTCTCCACGACGATGAACGTTAGGGCACCTCACGGCTTCACACTCGGCCGATACATCTAAGTCCGAGGTAGCTGAGAGTCTCAGCGGATACTTCCGTTAGCAAAGAAGTAGGAGTTGCTAGTGTGCAATGCTGCATAATAAGAACTTGCCAGCTGATTGGCCAGTTCGCATCACTTGCCAATCGGCGACTTTGTTGCTTGGTCGATCTAGCCACTCAGAGGCCTTATCGGAGCATATCCCGTTGACCGCACAACCGATGCAAAGAAACGTCTTCGTACATCCTAACTCATGGTCAGATGCCTAGTGCATTCGCGATGAGTGCGCCAATAGCAGACTCTGTACGACTCTTGAGTCTGTACAAGCAAGAGCGATTCGGACTTCGTTATTGGTGCGATTACTCCGAAGGCATTAGTACAGCTTGTGGTACGAATGTACGAACCAAGCATGAGAAACGATGGAGAATTTACGGGCATGGGGCGTACTTTGCTGACCAACTCTACTGCACCAGGTATTGACAATGTGCTCGGAGACTACAGTCACATGGTATATAAGTAGACGACGGTACCTCAGATAGTAGAACCACATCTTCTACATCTACAACCGAAATTGTCTGGTCCCATCACTTGTCCCCTCACCTGACTTTACCCTTCTATCTACGAAAGATAATACCACAACAGCGACCACTATGGCCCAAGCCACCGGTCTCATTGCTTCCAAGGGGATCGAGCTCCTCACCTTCGGCACGCCTAATGGTTGCTCTTCCGGCCCCTCCAAGCTTACAACAGACTAACAGCAATAGGTCTCCGCGTCGCCATCCTCCTCGAAGAACTCAAAGCCGCCTACGGCAAGGCATACACCGTACAAACCATCAATTTAATGCAAGGCGTACAGAAACAGCCATGGTATACCGACCTGCAACCCGCTGGCAAGATCCCCTTGATCGTCGACCACGATCAGGACGACTTTAAAGTCTTCGAGGGCCCAGCAATAATGAACTATCTCACTCGCATGTACGATCCAGAGCAAAAGTTCAGTTTTAAAGATGCATTCGAAACGAGTGTGGCGGAGCAGTGGATGAATTGGCAGCATTCAAGCTTAGGTAAGAACCTACTTAGAAACGCGAACTAGCTGTGCCGAATGGTTGGGTTGATGCTCTGCAGCTCCATTGCAGTCCCAGGCAAATTTCTTCTATCGCATGTCTCCTGTGCGCCACGCCTTCCCCACCTACCGCTTCGTCTCAGAGACGGAGAATAATTGCACTATTCTCAACAACCGTCTCCAAGATCGCGATTACATCGCTGGCGCGGGACGTGGGCGATACAGCATCGTTGACATTGCCATGTTTTCGTATATTGACTCGCTGGGTGCGGTTGGCATTGAGATGGAGAAGTATGGCAATGTGAAGAAGTGGTGGGCGCGCGTTTGGGGAAGAGAGGCGGTCAAGAAGGGGATGACGGTGCCGAGTGGACAGCCATTTCCTATGGGGTATGAGAATTTGCAGAAGATGAAGAAGGAGAACCCAGAGGGATGGGAGGCAAGGGAGGGCCCGCTTCAGAAGGCGTTGCAGGATGCGCGAAAGGAATTCGGAGGAGTTTGAAGACAGCTGTGGGGATTTCATTCATGACTGCAAGTTAAGACACCAAAGTATGAATGCATAACTTGGAATTATTGCACGCGAAAAGCTCTGCAAGCTTAATTGTGTTCTTACTCGCGGCAAGACACAGGTGTGGCAATTCGCTGCACAGGATCACGTAGACTGTATTCTGGTTGCTGGAGCCAACGCTAGAACATTCCAAGATTATTGGAAACATCTTGAAGTTGTGAGCACAATAATAGGAACAGCCTTTTATGTAGTGTAAACTTACTCATGGAAATTAGACTGTCGGTGTATAAGACTACCTAGGTACATCGTTACGTATCTACATAGGTGCGTAGTGCTTATGCCCGCTGTGAGAGGCCACCAATCGTTTCGCACCACAATCACGATTCCTCAGCCCACCTCACTCGACATCATCTTACTTCAGCCGCTTCGTGTGATATTGTACCGTTGTCAACCTCAAACCTCTAAGCTTCTTGACCCCAGGTAAATCATATCGCGGTACGAGTGCCAATTGCTAGAATAAAACAAGTGCTGACATGGTTGATGTGCTTCACAACGTCTGAGCAATTTTGGCTAACAGAAGTTCCTCAACGTAGCAAATACGCATCATCAGCACGTTGTCTTTGTTTGTTCCCACCGCCTCTTGTAGATACTACCTTCCTCACTCACAGAAATGGGCCACGCTATACATATTGCCCCTTCAGCGCAATCGGAAAGAGCTCTGAACTTGGATCTTATCAGCTCTTCGCCATAGTAAACAAAAGAGCATCATGTGCGGCGCAAGACGAGAACAGCAGAGCCACCTGGTGCCGCGGACATTGTTCTCACCGCAAGAACAACGCCGACTAAAGATCTTATTGGAGTGAGCAAGTGGACTGATGAGGTGTAAGACCAATACTCAGTTCGGCTGCGGCTGAGTAGGGCACGCGTGAACATGAGGATTGGAACATAGCCACAGATACCAGGATGTGAGATATGACAGGTATATATAACTGTCTATCTAGCTGCACAAAGCCCTCATCATCAACACCAGCACTTTCAGATTCAACCACAAAACCGCTCTGATACCAACACCCTCATCCTCATCAGTATCTACAACAGAAAAATGAAAGCCTTTATCCCACTCGTCGTCCTCGCCGCTATCGCCTCGGCCAAAACAACGTGCAAAGAATCATGTTCCACCGAAAAACCGGAGTGTAACAACGGAATGGTACTAACACGCCTACCTACTTGGACATCTGCCCCAGTCCACAGTGTCATCAAAAAAATCTATCAATGCTGATTCACGACCAGATCGCCCTCCAATCCGCCACCAGCCCATGCTGGTCCTGCTGCTTCACCGACGAAACCGTCTGCCTCGCCGTATGCTACGACGAGCCTCCGATCTGCAGCGACGGCATGGTATATCTCCCCATGTTTTCCTTTTGTCATTCCTATGCCTCCTGATTTCTTTACTGCAATACTGCATATACTCTATGGCTGATTGGTACACTAGAATCCCACTAAGAACGGCGAATGCTATACCTGCTGCCGTGCCCCAGCCCAAAACAACGACGACGACGACGCTCCCTTCCCCATGCCAACTGTGATCCCCCGAGATGCCGAGATCTGCGATCGCTCGTGCTTCCCTGAGCCGCCTGAGTGTGGAGGGGATTGGGTCCCGTTTCAGCCTGGAGGTGGTGTAAGTGCTGTAGATTCCCATTTCCTCAATTAGCATCTTACGACCATCCATCTATCGATGTAAAAGCTCTACGCTGACTCGTGTCATGATATATATAGTCCTGCTGGGCCTGCTGCGATCCATCGTCCCTCCCTACGGATGAAACCGCCGACGAGCCTGAGCCCAAGCCTTTGATTCCAACGAATTGTCTTCGGACGTGCTTTGATGAGGCGCCGGAGGATTGTGCAGAGGGCTGGCTACCTTGGAATTCGGGTGATGAGATGCCTGTAAGTTTGTTTCATTAACAGATATGTCAGTGTTGGGGGATAATCTGACATGTGCACAGTGCTGGGCGTGCTGTGAGGATCCGAGTTTGGAAAAGGAGTGAGTTCGAGGTGGTGAGTACTGCAGGATGAGAATGGTGGGGCAATGCGCCGGTGGTGTATGAAGAGGTCTGGAGGGAGGGGGGCGGGTGGGCGGGTTCGAGCAGTGATAGATGGGTGCGTGGTGCAAGTCAATCATTTTTCGCTGTTCTATTGTTAAGTCGTCGCGCGGTCGTTATAGTTTAGATATAGTATTTAATATATCCTGCAAATGATTCCTCTCTATATCACACCTCTGTTCAGCCCACGCAACGAAGACTACGCCTTTCCGTACCACTTCCTCCACCACTCATATACCGCAATACCACCCGCAGTCTGTACATCTGCAACAACATATTAGCCATAAGAATCTTGTAGATGTAATTGCACTTACTCAGACTCCTCGTAACACCAACAGTTCTAATCTCAACGCAACGATCAAGCGCAGCCAATACCTCAGCGCTAATACCACCCTTCTCACTGCCCAGAACAAGGACACACTTCTTGGGCAACGTGCCCAGCCTCTCAGCATTACCATCCTGCGCATCTTCGGTTCCCAAGATACTGCTCTGATCAGTCTGCTCGATGCCCACAACTTCGTAACCTTTCGTCTTCATGTCTAGCAGGAACTCGGGGACCGCGGCAAGTTTCAGCTGGTGAATGGGAAAGTGCTTTTCTGAGGTTACACTTGTGGCTTTGAAGTCTTTGTGAGCCTTGTGTTTCAAGTCGTCGATGTAGAGCGCTTCTAGGCCAAATGATTCCGAGATACGAGAGAGACCGCCGAGATTGGTGGGGTTGTCGATGAGCGATGCGACCAAGATTACAGAAGCGGGTCGTTGGGTTCGAAGCTCTGGTGGGCCAGCTTGGGGATGGAGGGAATTGATGTCGAAGCCGCTTTTAGTTTGGAAGAACGCAGGCGATACTTGATCTGCTACAGCTGCTGTCTTTGCGGAAGTGGCTGGTATCGGCGTGACTATGGTGGTGTGGACGGGTTCACCGAGTGGAATACGTTCAGGGGGAGCCTGCAGTCCCGAAGCGCGATCTTCCTCCTGGAGCGCTCCGAAGTCTTGGTATGCGACACGAGCTTTCTCGGGGGCTTCTATTGTCAAGTATTTGCCTTCGAATATGTTGACAAGCGAGAAGTCATCTACGGCATCCAACTTGAGGGTTCGGATAGTCCACGGCGTTGACTGATATTTGTCCAGCGTACGAATGAATGCATCCAGGCTTACAAACGCTGGGTTTTCCGTGATGCTCTTCCAACCCCTCTCACGCGCGAGGTCGAAGATGATAGGAACGGCGTAGTTGGATTCATGTCGAATCTGCACTCTTGGACTTGCGGCAAATGGCACCAGCTGTTCCATGAATGTTGCGGAAAAGTCCTCCGATTCACGAGGCGCGACCAGCAGGGCAAGTTTCATCAAGCTAGCGATGTGCGTTGAGCTATTGTCATCCAACGACGATAGTTCCTGAAGAATCTTCGGTGCTTTCCCTGGGATGCGGTAACATATCCGAGCAACGATCCACTCCAAAAGGAAGCGATATCGTGGCCATGGCTCCAATGTCAAGGCATGTTTGAAGGACGCAAGGTATTCGTCTGCTTCTGGCTCATCAATGTAATAGTCCACGAGGATGAGCATGACCTGTAGCTGAAGAACATCCTTCCACTTGCTGATGATTGGCACACCTGGTCGTTGGAGCTTCCAGGGTTCCAACAGGCGGTTCAGGACGCTTTTGACTACACCCGAATGCTCTTTGGGGAAGCGCGTCAGGAGATCCAAGATGGCGGCGTACGCATGCCACTCCCGAGCGCCGTAGTACGCTTGGTAGGTCCGCTGAGGCTGGTATTGCTGCAGCTTTTCCGCAGCAGCTACTTCGAACAGAAACTCAGACTTGATCGTTGGAGGATTGTTGACAAAACGAAGAATAAAGTCTTCCAGGGGAAGCGCAGTGACCAGGTCCGGACATATCATCGTCGCCCTACGGACGGATGTAACAAGCGTAGCCAGTACGTAAATGCGAGCCTCCGAAAGTTGCTGGAGGCGATTCATAGCTTTAGTCAGCAGGGTGCGCAAATCGCTTTCGGTTGCTGAGCCATCTGTCAGGGATTCCGGGTACCTGACACAAACTTGGACACAGGTCGAATGAAAAAGCACAGGAGGTAAATATACCGCCACTGACCTAACAAATTGCCGCCTATCAGCCTCTTCCCAAATGGCTTCCAGGATGTAATGAAGGTCGGCATCGTTGACAGAGATAGGGTCTGTCTTTTCAAGAACTCCGATGAGAGTCCTACAGAATAATGCGTAGCCGTCTCCTTGTATGGAACGGTGTTTGGTATTTTCTAGATCTTTACGAAGATCTTGCAGGACTGGTGCATTTCCTGATGTCAAGCTGGTGCCATCTGCATCCGGCCCAGGGATTGTCGATGTTTTCAACCTTCGATGCTCGGAAAGAAGCTGCTTGAATCCCGTGTCGCCTGACTCCTTCCAGTCTGGGCAGAGCAAATCACAGATTTGGATGCAGTATTCTTTGTAGAGATCCCCTGCAATCTCAGGTAAGCCCGGGAGTCGTGATATTCGAGAAATCTTGTCGACCTCCACGGAGACGAGTGGCGCGTCGAAAGGAAGTGAATCAGCACATGCGCGTAGGCCTTTGACCAAGCCCTCGAGCAGGTAAAGTATGGAGAACTGGAAGATTTTCCCTCTTGCGTCTAATATAAAGTCGAGGACACCGAAAACAACTTCCCGTCTTGTCCTCTCACCTGGACTGAGGGAAGCGTCGGAAGTGACTGAGCCGGCAGACTGGGGCGTATTCGGTGAGGCAACTACAAATGTGGCAATAACATCTGCTAGTGCGGTACCGTGTATAGAGTTAGTATCATCTCGAGTCGCTACTAACGAGGAAGTGAACAGATCGCCTTGTGTGGCCCAAGGGAGAAACCCTTCCAGAAGGAAATCTGTGTGTCCATTGATATCTCCATGGGCCTGTACAATTTCGAATCAGTGCTCCAAAATTTCATTGCTAGTGACGAGCGCGCGAGGGGTCTATGCGTAACTTACCCTGGTCACATACTCGATATACCAATTGCCAATGGGCTTTCGAACACCGTCTTGAACAAAAGGATTTAGCGCCGCTGACAATAAAATACTCATCATGGAAGGTGTGATGTGAGACCGCATCACTTTGGTCAATTCTGGTAAGCAAGCCTGAACCTGATTTGGGTATCGGTCGAGTACGATCGTCTCAAAAAGAGACGAGAACTGGTCGTATGCCCTGAGGAATGCTTGCTTCTCGGCAACACGGTATCGCATCACTGGTGTCGAGATGTCGCACTGCGCCGCGTGCAATGACTGCCGAATGATGCCTATGCAGTATTTTCGCAGATCTGCTTGCCCATAAAGTAGACCGCTCCGTATTGTGTCCCAGTAAGAGCTGCTATTTAAACAGCTGAGTTGTACTCTGTCAACAGCGACCTGGGATATCCACTGGAACCAAGTGCGATACATCTTGCACGTCGACTTATCTGTTGGGTAAATAGTCAGTGAGCTCTCCAGATTGTGATTCTTTCATTATGACCATGATTGTGAATGGATCGGGGTTGGTCCACTCACCGGAAGTCGTAGATTTCAGATCGAGCGCGCTTATTTGATCCCATAGTGAGCCATCTACGAGTGATCCAGACAGTATCGCTTGACCAGATTCGGAATCAGACTTTAGCCAGGTCTGGGTCGAGCCGTCCGCAGCCGCAACTTTGATGGGCTCCTTTTGTGCCAGAAGTGACAGAAAAGCAGATAAAACATCGAGGACAGTGCTATCTATGGCCGGCGATCCAAGAAATTGAGATAAGAATCGCAGTGTATCAGCATCGACAACATGGATGCTCTTACTTGGTAGCCAGTAAGAGCATTTGAGAAGGGTCAAATATGCCGTTGTTGAGCGTATAGCTTGTCGCAAAGATTCTTCTGCATCACTGCTCTTTTCGGCGTCTCTGTGAGCACGCTCAGATGTATCTTGTTGTAGCGAAATGAGTCTTGGATAAAGTCTTTCTTTAAACAAAGAATTGACGAAGTGGCCGTCACTGCATATGATGCTAGCCAGCTTATAGAAATGGTCAGAGTCTAGTTCCTCATCTGGTATGCGCAGAAGTAGAAGCTCATATAGCTTTTCGATGGATGTGGACGCTCCGGCAATCGTAGCAGTCGGTCGTAATTTTATGCACACTTGAAGAGCTTCCAGGTCAAGTGGGTGCGCACTTTCCAGCCTTGTGAGGCACGCCTGGAATGCCTGTGTTCTAGCATCCCCATCAAGCAGACTCAAGATGGTGTCCGAATTCATTGCGATCGAAGGCTTTCATGCAAGATCTCGCGGTGACGTTGCGGTGTTGAGGGTGTACTAAGGAGTCGAACTTTTTTTCGGGCACTTTGTGCGCCGTGGAATGCACGGCAACCCTTTCCGCGCAGTAAGTAGCCACAAGCCAAACCTCAATGATTCTTGCACTCTATCACCGGCCGCCACGTCGCATTGAATTTGCACTAGACTCGTCTCGCCTCCTGGTTGTTGCACGCAGAGTAGTTATTCGCTTGTGGGATGCCAAGAGAGTGACGTCGCTACCGCCAGAGCCCATGACAACCGCATTGTGTTTACATTTGCCTCGAATAGGAAAGGTGGGATCTGCGCACCTTCCAGCTCAGCATCCATGCATCTGCTATACCTCTCGAGGTCGCGACAGCTACTTCAAGATCTATACTCGCAATTGAACGATATTCTGGTTCCGCGCATTCATCCCACCATGTACAGCACCGCCTCAGCGCCGTCCTTGCGCGCAGCCGTAGCTGATCCATATCCCATGATGGCTCCATCACCCGCATCTGACGATCCGGGCAATGTCAAGGTCGTTGTGCGATGCAGAGCCTTTCTGAAGCGCGGTCAGTCATGACGCTTACAATTGAACGCCAGTATACTGACAATCAACAGAAAAAGATAAAGGTACACGATGCCTGATCCGCATGGACCCCGCGACACAGAAGACAACATTGCTTGCGCCCGAGGAGGACGAAGGCATAACAAGCACCCGCCGAACATACGACGACAAGGAGTTTACTTTCGACCGCTCCTACTGGTCCCACGACGAGTCCGACCCGCACTACGCCCACCAGGAGGATGTCTACCGATCTTTCGGAGAGGACTTTCTTGACCACAACTTCGCAGGGTACCATACATGCATCTTCGCATATGGCCAGACAGGCTCAGGCAAGAGTTATACCATGATGGGCACGCCGGACAACCCAGGACTGATTCCCCGCACCTGCGAGGAGCTGTTCGACAGGATCGCCCATGAGCCGCGACCAGACACCAGCTACCATGTGCAGGTGTCGTACTTCGAGGTGTACAACGAACATGTGCGGGATCTCCTCACTCCACGCACGACCCCACCGGTCTATCTCAAGATCCGCGAGAGCCAGAAGGATGGTGTTTACGTCCAGAACTTGACTGAGACTGAGATTAAATCATATAAGGACATTGAGCGCCTGCTGAGGGTCGGCGATCTGGTGAGTGAACGATTTGTTGTGAAATTATCCATCTAATGCTCTTCCAGAGCCGAACAGTTGCATCAACCAAGATGAACGATACTTCCTCGCGCTCTCATGCCGTCTTCACCATTCGTCTTCGCCAAATCACACATTCGCTCCTGTCCGACGAAACCATCGAACGAACGTCACGCATGCGTCTGGTTGATCTCGCCGGATCGGAGCGAGCGAAGTCAACAGAGGCAACAGGACAGCGTCTGAAGGAGGGAGGTCAGATCAACAAGTCACTGACGACCCTCGGCCGTGTGATTGCTGCACTGGCAGATCCACGCAGACATGGCAGCAAGGGACGACGGCCCCGCGAGGTCGTCCCTTACCGTGATTCGGTTTTGACCTGGCTGCTAAAAGATTCGTTGGGCGGCAACAGCAAGACTGCCATGGTGGCTTGCATCGCGCCCGCAGACTACGACGAGACGCTGTCGACTCTGCGCTATGCCGATCAAGCGAAGCGCATTCGCACTCGTGCTTTGGTCAACCAAGACAGCATCTCTGCAGCACAGCGCGATGCTCAAATTACGGAGATGGCGGAGCAGATCCGCAGTCTTCAAGTCAGCGTCAATGCAGCCAGTCAGCGAAAGCGGGAAGAGGCTACGGAGCTCGAAGAGTACCAGCGACAGGTCGTTCTGATGCAGAGGCTGATGGAGGAGAACCGACAGGTGTCCGCAGCCAAGATTAAGGCTCTCACAAATGAGGTCGAGGAGCTACAGCCTGTCAACACAGCACTACGCGCTGAGAACGAATCGTTGCGCCGTCACTTGGCCCTTGCACTGGGAGAGCTCAAGAATCCCATCGTACTCCCAACACCACGCTCGCTTGCCTCACCCGACTTTGAGCAAGAGGAATGGTTTGGAGAAGGCGATGGTAAAGAGAATTCCACCCTTGTCCCTGCTGAAGATGATGTCAGTGATGATGACTCTGATTCAGGCTACGACGATGGAGATCACGACGAGCTGGCCCAGGAGTTGCAAAACGAGGCACAGAGCTTTTTGAACGACCTCGGACTGTTCCGAAAGAAAGTGGGAAGCGATGTTGAACGATTTGGTCTCAAGGAAGCACTTGCAGAGATCATGGGCCATTAAAATTGGAATTGGGAATCTGGCGTAGGAAATGAATTGGGTTATCATTGCATCAGCGGCGGCGTTTTGCTTATGCATCTTGGGCTCGGATCGATCCATAGTCGAATAGTATATAGTATATAGGATAATGATACTCCATGAACGCATGCGTCTGGCTTGGAGTCTTCGGCTCCATGGTCCATTCCTAGCTGAGAGTACTTGAGATGGCTCGTCCCAAGAGTCGTGGAAGTCGGAGATCTTTCTAGATGAATGATCCGTAGAATTCAGGGAGAATATGCATCTCATCTCGCATAAATAGTGACTGCTTTGTTGAACTTGAAGAGAGAGGGAGACATCTGGATGGCTAACTTAAAGGGTCTGTGCGCACGGCTGCCATGACCTCAACTCCACCGGAACTACCAGGCAGCTCACACACATCGCGCATGAACATGGCGCATACTCACACCGCGTCATGATAGCACGATAACAACAGCGATAGCAATGTCGAAACCAACTGCGAACTGGGAGAAGGTCGGCGACAAGTTCTATCGCAAGGTGCAGCTGTATACGGCCGTCTTCGACCAGGACCTGGAGCTCGACAAATACAATGTGGTGGGCGCTCCGTACAGCGGCGCAGTAGGTGGGTATGCATCGATGTCTGGTTTTGAGTTGCGCAGTTGTGCTAAGAAGCTGCAGCCATCTACCGCGATGAAGAGAAGCTCCATACGTACCGCGGCCCTGGTGTGACCAAGTCGAGTATCGACATATACAGCTGCGCCGGAAAGCTGATTCGAAGTATCAATGTACGCCGCCATCTCCAGCATGAGCTCGCGCGAAGGCCGCTGACGATTTGCAGTGGGACAAGGGCACCATCAAGGGCCTGGGTTGGTCTGAGGACGAGAAGCTGCTCGTGGTGACCGAAGACGGTACGGTGCGCTGCTACTATGACCTTCAAGGCGACTTTGTTCCCTTCACACTAGGCCACGATGCCGACACACTCGGTGTGGTGTCATGCAAGTTCTACAGCACCGGCTTCGTTGCGCTGCTCGGCAATAACCACCTCATCTCTGTGTCCTCGTACGCCGAACCACGCCCAAAGCTGCTGGCGATCCCACCCACCGAGCACGTTGTATCTTGGGGCATCATACCTCCTGCCTACTCGCTGTCACGCTCTGTCGAGGTCATACTAGCAATCGGAAAGACGCTCTACGTTGTCGATGCTACCGAGGCAGAAGATCGCAACTTTGATGCTGGTCCCTTCCGACACATCAGCGTAAGCCCTCGCGCCGAGTTTCTCGCGTTCTACACAGAAGATGGAAAAGTGTGGGTTGTCAGCGGCGACTGGGGTGAGAAGCTCAGCGAGTATGACAGCAAGGTCAAGACGGTGCCCAAAGACATGCAATGGTGCGGGTCCAATGCTGTCGCTCTAGCATGGGAGGACGAAATACATCTGATAGGACCGAAGAGTGCAGCTGCCAAATTCTACTACGACTCTTGGGTGCATCTGCTGCCAGACGTCGACGGCATACGGCTATTGACGAACGACGTCTGCGAATTCATACAAAAAGTACCTGACGAGGCAGTGGAAGTTTTCCGCTTGGGCTCCGACTCCCCAGCCGCAAATCTACTCGAAGCATCGTCGCTGCTGGACCAGAAGAGCCCTAAGGCAGACGACTTGATCCAGCTCATACGACCATCTCTCGCCGATGCAGTAGATACCTGCATCAGGGCGGCAGCGCATGAGTACCAGATTCATTGGCAGAAGGCACTTCTGAAGGCGGCCTCATACGGCAAATCTGTCCTTGATCTATACTCGTCAGACGACTTTGTCGACACATGCGACACGCTTCGAGTGCTGAACGCCGTGCGCTTTTACGAGGTTGGTCTGCCGATTAGTTACGACCAGTATCGCCGAATGACACCCGAGAAACTCATCGAGCGCCTGACGAACCGTAACGAGTATCTGCTTGCATTGCGCGTCGCAGACTATCTACATCTGCCGGCAAATCGCATTCACGGGCACTGGGCGCAGCAAAAGGTTCGTGTATCCACAGATCCGGAAGAAGAAATTTGTGGCTTGATTGTGAAGAAGCTGCGTGGCAAGACCGGGGTCTCTTTTGAAGAGATCGCTCGAGCAGCCTATGATGAAGGTCGCGTGCGTCTGGCCACAGAGCTCCTCAATTACGAGCCAAGAGCAGGCAAACAGGTGCCTCTACTTCTGAACATGAAAGAAGACAATATTGCTCTTGACAAAGCTATCGAGTCGGGAGACACAGACCTCGTCTTTCATGTTCTATTACACCTGCGCAAGAAGCTGCCCCTTGCTTCGTTCTTCCGCGTTATCAACAGCAGGCCCATGGCGACTGCCCTTGTCGAGTCATCGGCTTGGGATCAGGACAAAGAGCTGCTGAAAGATCTGTTCTACCAGGACGACAGGCGACTAGACGGCTCAAACTTGTTGCTCTCCGAGGCACTGGCACAAAGTGATCTCCACGCATCGATGGACAAGCTGAAACTGGCCTCCAAATATCTCCAAGACTCTCGCGACAATGCCGCAGTCTTCCAACGACAAGCCATTGACGATGCGAACAAACTTCTACGTCTCCAGGAAACATATGAGAAGGATCTATCATCACGAGACAGTGGATCTGCGGCTCCAGGGTCAAGTCCGACCACATTGATCGGACTGAGTGCCCATGACACGATTTTCCATCTCATCCGCCAAGGGCACTACAAACGCGCCCAGAAAGTGCAGAGCGAGTTCAAGATTACAGACAAAGCATATACATATATTCGGCTCCGTGCGCTTGTTGCAGCGCGACACTGGATCCAACTGGAGGAGTTTGCAAAGCAGAAGAAGAGTCCCATCGGTTGGGAGCCATTCTTCAACGAGTGCCTTGCTGCGGGTAGCGCATCGACAGCGAGCGTGTTCATTCCGAAATGCACAAACCTGCCAGTTGCGGATAGGGTTGACATGTGGGTCAAGTGTGGGCTGTTTGTCAAAGCAGGGGAGGAAGCATTCAAAGCCAAAGATCGGGCGCTGTTGGAGGATCTTCGGAGCAGAGCTGGAGGGAGTGCGGCAGTCGAGATTGAGAGGTTGTTGAGAATGTTGCCTCAGGGTAGGAAGTAATGAATGGAGAAGAACCCTATCGCCCCACGCATCTTTTGAAGACCAAGCTCATGGAAGCTTCAGAGTCCGATGTAGAGCCGACGATGCATCAGGGGCTGTAGCCAATCATGCAGTTCGCTCAAGTCCTAGTAAACTCTCTCCCCGCATTGGACTGGGATCACCTCCACAATCCGACTACTACATTTCGTCATCCTCGGTGCTCGCTCTCCCGATGCTCGTGGACTTTTCAGAACGGCATTCGAGCATGGCAAAATCATCGGAGATCCAGCGCAGTCGCAAGCATCGCTATAAAGTCAAGTAAGAATCAAGTCGAGCCTTTGTATACACTACAACCGCATATACTTGCGTCAAGTTTGTTCGTGTTCACGAGCTAAATGCCATAATGAAGCCCTTTTCATCCCTTATATCATTATCCTTTCTTTCCCTCCCATCATCTCTAGCTTCCTCATCATCTATTCCTTACTCTGACTACATCCTCGCCCCCTCCACCCGCACTCTCCACCCCCTCTCAATCCACAGCTCCAACGGCTCCGTCACGCGTCCCGAAGCCCTGCTCTCCTCCTCCTCACCCGACAGCACAGCGATCTACAAAGACTCATCCGCCACCGCATTCGACTTCGGCATCAACATCGCCGGCCTCGTCAGCCTGCACGTCGCCTCCGTCTCCGACGCTTCGCAGTACATCGGCGTCACGTTCAGCGAAAGTTCGCTATGGGTGTCGAATGCGAGCTGCGACGCTACGGCTGATGCCGGGAAAGATGAGACGCTGTGGTTCCATGTAAGTGGGCCGGGGAGGTATACGGCGCCGCGGGAGAAGGAAAGAGGCGGGTTTAGGTATTTGACGGTCGTGCATAATGGGACGGGGAGTGTGGAGTTGGGAGGGGAGGGGAAGGGGGTGGAGGTGCATTATACGGCTATGCCGCATTGGGAGGAGGATGGGTTGAGGGAGTATACGGGGTGGTTTCATTGTGATGGTATGTCTATATTTCTTCACTTTCTTTTTTGAGACTTCTGGTAGGGGCTAGGTTGGATTGAGGTGTTGCAATGCGATGAGGTGTTCAGGAGCGTTTGAAATCGAGCTGACAAGATGATTAGATGAACTCCTCAATCGCATCTGGTACGCAGGCGCGTACACCAATCAGGTATGGTTGAAATTGAAAGTTGTTACAATCTAATCTAACAACCCAACAGATATGCACCATAGAGCCGCACTACGGTAACTCATTGATCCATCTCGGCGAGATCAATTCGTCTGTCTCGGACGCGACGAATGTTACCTGGTACTACAACTATACGATCACGGAGGGTGGGTCGGCGCTCGTGGACGGGGCGAAGAGAGATCGGCTTGTTTGGGCTGGAGGTATGTTGAATGTACTCAAGCGGAGGATCCAAGACGACTGACAAGTACATCTGTGCAGATATGGCCATCGCTGTCCCCGCCGTCGTCGTTTCCACCAATGACGTTATCTCCATCGAGAACTCGCTCAACTCGCTCTTCGCCATCCAGAATACCACCACCGGCCAGCTCCCATACGCCGGGAAGCCATTTTTTCCCATCTTGAGCTTCACTTACCATCTCTACACTTTGATCGGTGTGGCTGATCACTACCTATACACTGTACGTGACATTTCCACCGTGAGAAGTGATATGTTGCCAAATAGATACTGATGCGCAACAGGGCGATATCGAATACCTCACCTCATTGTGGTCCCAATACAAACTCGCCCTCGCCTTCTCCCTCTCCTTCATCGACTCCTCAGGCCTCATGAACGTCACCTCCGCCGCCGACTGGCTGCGCTTCGGCATGGGGGGCCACAACATCGAAGCCAACGCCATCCTATACTACACCATCAACCAGGGCATCCAGCTCGCTTCCGCGCTCAACGACACCGCGCCCATCGCCAACTGGACCGCGGTGGCTGCGCAAGTGAAAACGGCTGCGAACGAGTTACTCTGGGACGACGAAGTGGGCATGTACAAAGACAACGAAACCACCACCCTCCACCCCCAAGACGGCAACTCCTGGGCCGTCGTCTCAAACCTCACCTCCACCCCCACCCGCGCCGCACTTATCTCCTCCGCCCTCGCGCACCGCTGGACACCTTACGGCGCCCCCGCCCCCGAAGCCGCCGACGCCATCTCCCCATTCATATCCGGCTTCGAGCTGCAGACACACTTCCTCGCGGCCAACGCGACCGCCGCCCTCGCGCTCATGCGCCTGCAGTGGGGCTTCATGCTCGACGACCCGCGCATGACGAACTCGACGTTCCTCGAGGGGTATTCGACGACGGGGGAGCTGCACTATGCGCCGTATGTGAATGATGCGAGGATTAGTCATGCGCATGGGTGGGCGACGGGGCCGACGGCGTCGTTGACGAGTTATGTGGCGGGGATTCAGCTGGTGAGCGCCGGGGGGAAGATGTGGAGGGTAAGTCCGCAGGTGGGCGATTTGAAGCATGTGCATGCGGGGTTTAGTACGGAGGTGGGGTTGTTTGAGGCGAGGACGGAGGTGCGGGATGAGGAGGTGAGTATGGAGATTGAGACGCCGGTGGGGACGAAGGGTGAGGTTGCTGTGCCGTTGTTGGGATGCAAGGGGAGAGTCGTGATGAAGGAGACGGAGGGCAGGTGTGAGGATATTGTGGTCGATGTTGAGAATGCGGAGTTGGGAAGTATAAGCGTTGGGGATGTGGAGGGTGGGAAGTGGAAGGTTAGCTTTGCCTGTGAGGCGTAGATGGGAAGTGTGGAATGTACATAATGAATTGCCCATAACGATCTATACCATGCCGTCCGTACTGTACAGCCAAGTCTCACAAGCCTAGTTGGTATTACACTTCCAGCCCGTTTCTGTCCCGTCCCCGTTGAAGAAGATTCGCTTATGGCCTGACGACGCGGAGGCCGTCGTTTGATGGGGAAGCCGCTCGCTTGAAAGACTGTGTACTGGTTAGTGCTCCAATGTCCGATCCGTGAATTGTGTTGTTACTAACGTTATCACACTCTTCCCATGCTCGTCCGGCGCCGAAACCGAGACCGACGAATGCAGGCCATGCACGGCGCTTGAAGAGAAGGACGGAGAAGACGACGCCGAAGCCGAGGCCCAGACCGGAGCGGATGACCATAGAGGAGAGACAGCGGTCCCACTGGAGATGCATTGTCAGCTATGTGTCTTTCACGTGCCTGTTGTGCCTGTTGGGTTGGCCAGCTCAAGTGATGATGCCATTGGCCATCGCCAAGCTGCTTAAGAGGTACTTGGAGCCTCCAAATACACCCGGAAGCTCCATCTCTTGCAGACCATTACTACATCGTGTGGGTCGTACCTTCTCGTTCAGCAGGGCTTCGCTCATGGGGCGCGTGGTGCGCGGGATGGGGGCCACTGTCTTGTTCGATTCGTCGGCCATGGCGGATATGGGCGTGCGGGTGCAATTGGTGTGTAGGGACGCCGCGCTCGACGTGATGGGCTCGTTCGCTGGTGATGGCGGTCGTCGGGCGTGGTGTTGATGTTCCTGAACTTCGACAGTGACTAGGCCTTGGCGATGCGGCGAGCGACCAGGGTATGATGGCCCGAGCTCTATTTCCCAACTTTTTTCGATACCTCGACTTGATGCGCTCGAGGAACCACGACTCGTCATTGAGGTGACGAAATGGCGCCGATTACAGCTGTAAGAGTCCCCTCTTATGCGTGTTGTATTCATATGCTAATTCGAACAAGACAACAATAGGTCAACCTGCACCGACCCGTCCGCGACTCCAGTCTGTGAACCAGGACTTTTCCGATTTGAACGAGCAGATCCGACAGGTCGCACATATCATACGCCTTCCAGACGATTGGGCGATCATAGAAGACCCATCAGCGCGAACAGTCGCTCTACAACATGTTGTGCGCGCACGAGCAGAATGGGTCCTGCGATGGACTCTCGATAAACTCAAGGACGAATCTGGCGCAGGAACTGAGGCGCGAGCAAATACCACCACATGGCAGCTCCTGGACTGCATGATTCACATGCTGCCAGTATCACGCAGTGCCAATCACCTGCGCGACGCTGGCTTGACAACGATTCTCGAGAAGGCTTTAGTGGAGAACTTCGACAAGGACATCGACGGTCCTACACGTGTTGAGGATACTAGGGGCGTTTCTGATTCGAGCGAGACGATATACGATGATGCGCAACCATCAAAGAAGAGGAAGAGAGGGTCGCCCGGGGCATCGTCGTCGAAGAGAACAGCACTAGGATCAGTCGACCCAGCACTCTTGTTCAACGTTATGAGGACTACCCTCCAGTCGATAACGGGCCATTCCACTGGTAGGGCGAAAACGGACGACACTACTCAGACTGAATTGATGAAGATGGTTTTGAGAACCGAGAGTCCACAAGCTGCGCGCATCCTCAAATTCTGGGTCACAGCTGTGCATAAACTTGTAAAACGGGCGTCGGGAAGTGACTTTACCGCACAAACCACAGCTCCGCTTCTCGATCTGTCTGTCATAATCGAGATCTGGGAGCTACGCGTGCTCGATGCAGCCGACAATGCAGGGTCATCATCAGAAGACTTCGCCAACGAATGCCTGGTCCCAACCTTGCAGCTCGCGGAGCACATCAAAACCATGCGCACAACCGGTGCAGAGCAAATCTCTAGCAGGACTGCGGACTCGACAGCCCATGCGCTCGACAAACTCCTCACGAGACATTTGTTAGCACCGGCGAGAACAGCCTTCTTTGCCGAAACGCAGGAAGAGAAAGTCAAGGAAGACTCTGTGACAAGAGAAGCGTCAGCTCTTTCCGACAACCTTGGACACCTCCGGGCTATGCTCCTACAAGCCGCGCAGATTGAAGACACTAGCGAGGTGGTTCCCGAGCACCTTGCATCTGCATTCACAGCAGTAACATACTTGCTGGACTTGGCGATCCGAGCTTCACCGTCCAAGACTCCAAAGTCGCGTCTTGCAGAAAGGCCCTGGATTCAAGCCGTTTTTGTTTCACTCGCTGAGTGTGTAGGCTGTTCACTCAAAACACCACCTGAATTCGCGACACCAAAGCTTGCTGTTGCTGCACTGAAAAGTGCGTTGGAAGTACTGCAGCCGCACAGTGTCATAATCGACACGAAAATACTGAAGAAGTTGTTTTGGTACCATTGTGGTGTCAAGTACCATCTTGAGGCAAAGAGAGAGGTACATTGGCCCTTGATTGCCGCATTGATTCAACTCGATGCTTCAGTATTTGTCAATGAGCCTAGATCATCCTCGAAAGAGATAGATGGACATCCGACTGATCTCACAGAGTACCTCTTCGATCAAGTCTCGGATGCCGATAATAGCGGTCAAGTTGCCGTGGGCAATGAGGCATCCCACCATTCCGACAAAATGGACATCGACTCTGGTCTTGCAGAAAAATCATCAAACGCGAGCCGTGACCTGGTTCTTGGTATCATCACGGCCCTCATGTCAGCATATTCGAGGAACCGAAATCTGCTTGGATTCTTGCGCAGGTGGGACGATCAGCTTATCAAGAGCTTCAAGTCTTCCAACCGCAAGGCTTTAAAGGAAAAGATGTCACCGCTCTGGGAAGATCGCGTTCTAACCCGAGCTTTGGCAGATCTGCTCGAGCAATCTCTCACGCAGGGCCAGACTGTGAAACTTGTCGAGGAGCATGCCAGTCGATTGGACGCTCTAGACGCTGAGCTGAAGACCAAAACACAGGAGGATGTCAAAGTTCAGAAGCTCACCGCTTACAAGAGGGCTGCCAGCAGTGCCATCATCATCCCCGCATTGCTCGAGTCGATCGTTACTGAGGAAACCGTGAGCGCGCTCAAAGCACAGCTACACTCACTACTTCTGTCATACACGAGCCGCGTTCAAGGCGCGCGATACGGGGCAGTCACTCGGATCGACCTTTCCTGGATCACTCTGTGCCAGCTCACAGCCAAACTGTGGCCCATCGACATGCACGCGTCTCTCCAATTGCAGCAATCAATATTATACCCTTTGTTGGAACAGGCGCAAAAAGACATGTCTGTGGGGCGTAAGGATTCAAATGGACGCAAGATCGACTCGGCGGCCCGCGCAGCTGCAATGCTGTTTCTGCTAGATGCATGTGACCGACTGCATACACTGCCTGGAAACGAAAAGCAAGTCCAAGACGGTCTGAACAAAGTCGTCAAGAATCTCTCTTCGAGCCGCCTTGAGGATATGGAGTACAAGAAGATGGTTGAGATATTCTGTGCCGACTTCATTCAGCCCCTGGGTCACTTGGATCTAAAGACAGCTCAGGAGTCGATGTTGATTATACTTGGGAGAGTTTCGGCTTTCAGTGATCACGAAGCCGACCACACCAGCGGATCCCTTTCACAGGCAGTCTTTTCCCAAGGCAATGTAACCTTGCACAATGCCTACTTTTCGGCACTTGTAGATGCTCTTGATCAGAGCGATGACGGTCGTCTGCATCATGTCGCCCTTCGAGGTCTTCTGCACATACTTCCATCCGCGTTGCTACGTGAAAGACGAGAAGCAGTCTTAGATCGAATGTCAATTCTCCTGATCCAGGGCTCTCCCGCTGCTACAGAACTGCTCAGCGCAATGGTGCAGCTCATGGCAGTTCCCAACGCATCAGCAAAGATCTGTACGGATGGTACAATCATATTTGATATCGCTTCCCAGCTGCAGCAACGCGGAACGTCGACGCCCACAGAACTCCAGCAGCTTCAGCAGTTGACTCAGAAAGTTCTTGCCCACATCGTACCCAACCAAAAACAAGCGCAAAGCAGGGTGTTCCTTGGAGACTACCAGAAGAAGCTCAACACTCTCATTGCAAAGAACAAGAAGTTATCCGCTACCGATCTCGCCATTCTGCGAGCGACGATCTTAGAGCAGAAAGACGCGCAGCTACTCAGCCTCAAGGATCACATCAACCAGTTGAAGCATTGTCTTACTGACGACGGTAGCGATGCTGAAGATGTTGCGGATTTCCAAGATGTTCTAGATGCCTTCAATGAACTGGCATCTGCTCTTCTATCAGATCCTGCGTTGCTGAAAGCCACCACCACATGGCTGCGCACCTGGATCCGAAATAACGCGGACCTCGACTCCTACGTCACCTCAGCCCATGCAAATTCGGTAGAGGTAGCAGAGTATGTGGCACAACTGCATAAGCTGGTCGCCAGGTACAGGCTATACTCAGACGTCAAGTGGCTCATTGCATTGACTGTCAAGATCCTCCGCGGTCCACTGGACTTCGAGATGAAGCGATCCGCTTTGGTTACTGTTACCCAAGTACTGACTCCGTTGGAGCTGGCCGATAAGTTAGCCCTGGTCTCCTACCTCACTGAAGTTGACGACACAAACGCTCGGCCTGCATCTTACTCCATTTTGAGGGTCCTCGTCGCAACATTACCCGACAAGATCTCTAACGACCCTCTTCTCAAGCAGAAGCAACTTGCTATTCTGCCAAATCTATGTTCTCTGCTTCTTGAGAACTCCGACGTCATATGCTTTAACGCACTCGTGGACAGCATCGACACCGTTTTGAACAGCAAAGCTTCTCTCGCATCGCAACACAACGTCGAATGCGTCCTCGGCGTTCTGGTCAAACTCACCTCACGTACCAGTCCTGCACTCTCCGCTTCATTCGCCAGTCACATCTACACGCGCACATGCGAAACCACCCGCTTGATCCTCCTCGTCCATCGCGGCCGACTTGGCGGGCGCTCACATATCCTTCTTCCGCTTCTCCAAGGCCTCCTATTCTGTCTGTTCACACCAACCTCAGCCCGCAGTGGCGCCTTGCCTTCGTGGCTGCGCTCGAACACAACTGAGCCCATCCATCTCACACCCACAGACGCAGCGCAATATACCCGGGTCTTGAGCACCCTTTGCAATCCGCCCCAATCGTCAATCTCCAAAGCTCATCAGAACTCGCGTAAATCTAGAGATCTTAATGATCCAGTCAAGGCTGCCCGCGAGAGGACGAGTTCGTTCCTTTATCCGTTACTAAGCTCCTTCTGTCGCTTCCAGCTTTCTGGTCGACTCAGACCGGATGTGAGAGCCAAGCTCATGCCTGGAATCTGGGAGGTGGTAGGCACCGCGAGTCTGAAGAAGGATGTGTTGGACGCAATGTTTGCAGGGCTGAGTCGGAGTGAAAAGGATGTATGGAGGGGAGTTTGGGGAGAGTGGGAAAGTGCGTTTGGAAGGAAGGAGAGATTTGTTGATGGGGTGGATGGGTAGATGGATCACTGGACGCAAAGGGCGATCTGTGACAGAGATCAATGTCTCAGCTAGGTATGCGACACAATGTTCGACTTTTTCGAATCGTCTCTGCTTGGACTATGTTGCCATGACTCGTGCCACAATACAACAAGCCGCTGGGCAAGATTGGCATGCTGTTCGCCACCGAATATGTGCCGTTATTCGTACAGGAGAAGCTTGACATGCCGTTTCATCGCCGCTAGAACCACAAAGTATAGCGAAATCTCTATGTATTCATGTTTCGACAGCACCAGATCCTGAGGCAATCTTTTGTTTCATGCCTAATTCTCCTGCATCCAAGGTTTGCTTCACCGTAATGCCAATTCGTTTCACATGATACCAAGACCTACGCTAAGGCATGTGATCGATAATTACAATCCGCAATTCGAAGCCGTTCAATTTGATCAACACCTCTCAGCTGCTTCCACAACTCGCTGTTCTGCAAACGCGGGGTCCGAATGACTCCATAAGTCCTCTCAATAGCCGTAAACCTGCCTCGTGCCCGCAGTACCAAGCTGCCAAGCCCAGGTTCCCGCAATATCCGATAGCTTAGCAAATGAAAGATTTCGAAATCTTGGATTTCCGTCACCGCCAAGTCAGACACGTCGGTTTACTAGTTCCAGCCTGCAGCAAGCTGCGCCACACTCCTATGTGGGGTTTCGTTGCTGGCAGCTCCTTTTAAACAAGCTACCTTGGATTTCGAAACTACTTCCTAGTCCCCGCACTCACAAACAACTGCTGATTTGCACTTTCTTCGTGCTCTTTGTCTATCTTTTCACTGCTGTGAACATACAGGATTTTTGGGATATTTTCCAGACGATAGTCAACCTATACCGCCAATCACGGCTTACACTGGGAGGAGAAGACTGTTCCACCCCCCGTCCTGAAGCTCTATGGAGGTCACACAAAACCAGCGAATTACTTCAATTGTCCACGGCATTGCCCGCAGGACAAGACATCGGAGAAGGCGCCACATCTAGCCACTCTCACAGACTCATAACTACCAAACAACAATTATAGTTGTTCTCCATTTTGAAATCCAACTCGGTGGCTCGTCTACAAGGTAGAATCTTTACTTCACAACAAAGTGTCTGCAAGAGCTTCGATATCAGCATAGCGTACACAAGAGCTTGGAAACCTCACCATCAAAATCATTTGTCAACCCTCGCAGCATCACACCAAATTCCACTAGCAACACCATGTCGTCAACAGGAACATCCAGGAATAACTCGGCCGCGGCTGCCTCGACCCGCTCGTCATCACCGCCATCTCCTGGATTCGCTGCAGCATTCTTCTCGAATTGGAAGAACGATTCTCACGTGACAGTGAAAGACAACGCCAGTGACAAAGTCCCCAAGGACTACACAGCAGGCCGTCCCGTTCTTCCACAACGCATCTCAACAACCGAGGGGAAGACCCCAAGGTTCATCATCAATGATGATGGAGGCCACGAGCACAACATGCATGATCTCAAGGGCCGCGCGAAGTCATTGAGCATGACATATCATCTCAAGGAACGACAAATGATGCACCTTGCCTCGAAATGGATGAAAGGGTTCCGCAAAGAGGAGGAAACGCCCGTGGACAAGGAGAGCATCGTAGACGCCACATCCCAAACTCTAGCGGAGAAATACGGTCGCTGCGGCCACGTGCTTGGCTCTGGAGCTTTTGGCATCGTCCGTGTAGCACACAAAATCTCCAAGGACGATCGCTCCGAGAAACTTTTCGCTGTCAAGCAGCTCGCCCAGCGACAAAACGAGTCCTCGAAGAAATACCACAAGCGCATCACGGCCGAGTTCTGCATCTCTTCAGCGCTCAAGCACCCCAACGTCGTGTCCACACTCGACCTCCTCCAAGACGAGAAGGACATCTACTGCCAAGTCATGGAATACTGTTCCGGCGGAGATCTACATACCATCATTCTCGCGGCCGTGCAGCTCGAGGAATCAGAGGCCGATTGCTTCTTCAAGCAAATCATGCGCGGCGTCGCATACATGCACGAAATGGGCGTCGCGCACCGCGACCTCAAGCCCGAGAACATCCTGCTCACGCACAAGGGCATAGTCAAGATCACGGACTTTGGCAACGCAGAGTGCTTCAGGACCGCGTGGGAGACGGAGGCCCAAATGACCAGAGGCATATGTGGTTCTGCGCCGTATATCGCGCCGGAAATCTACACTGATGCGCAGTTTGACGCAAGGGCTACGGATGTCTGGGCCGCGGGGTGCATTTACATGGCGATGCGCACTGGGCGGCTTATGTGGCACGAGGCGAGGATGGGTAAGGACGCGACGTATGCGAAGTATGTGGAGGCGAGGAAGACGGAGGCGGGGTTCAAGGTGTTGGAGAATTTGAGGAGGGTAAGTGTCTTCTCTGGATATGATGTGGTGTGAAGTTTAGCTAATGAGGATGCAGAGCACGTGTCGGAATGTGATTTACTCGACGCTCGATCCGAATGCGACGAGACGGCTTACGGCGCATCAGGTGGTGTGTTCTGAGTGGATGCAGAGGATCAGATGCTGTGAATAAGCAGCTATTGGTCGTCAGGTTCGGTGAACTGGAAATGGTCGAGGGAGGATTAAATTGACTTGAGCGAGAAGAGACCAGGGTACTACGAATTTGCTTTGTGTGGTATAACGTATTCAGTTTTGGTTTATGCCTCTATAACAGACCTCGTCGACTATATGACATGATTTCTCGCATTTAAACGTGCTAATACTACAGACTTGCGCTGTGTCACTGATTGGTGGAATCTGTTTCCCCGTCGCCCTAGAATCGACCTCTCACTTGACCCAGATCGACCTACTTCACGATGATAGTGGTGCTTGCCGTCGCATTCTGGACTACTGGATAAGCTGATCCAGTAATGTTGACATCGCGCAAGGCGTCCATGGCCAAGATTGACGATGACAAATGTGCAAGAAGTCATCATCCACTCGAAAGAATATGTGAGGCACACGCACACTCCTCTAACAACTCCACTTAGCACTTTCCTACAATCCTCCTAGGCCACAATTCAACCCATCTCACCAACAATGCCCACCTACACCAACCCCATCCTTCCCGGCTTCAACCCTGACCCCTCCATCATCCGCGTCGGCCCCGACTTCTTCTGCGTAACCTCCAGCTTCGAATACTTCCCCGGCGCCCCCATCTACCACAGCACCGACCTCATCAAATGGACCCTAATCGGCCACGCCCTGACCCGACCCTCGCAGCTCAACATCAAAACCCCAGAGCCCGGCGGTGGCGTGTGGGCCACGACTATTCGCTACCACGACGGGTGGTTCTACATCATCACCAACGCCTTCGATCGGTACCGCCCACAGGTCGATGACCGTGTGTGGCCGCGCGGGTTCTATGTGAGGACGAGGGATGTCTGGGACGAGGGGACGTGGTCGGAGCCCGTGTATTTCGACCAAGTTGGGTTTGACTTTGATTTATTCTGGGATGATAATGGGGTTGTTTACTTGTCTTCGACGTACAGGAAGGTTGAGCGAGATGCCCAATCACAGCTCAAGGACTTTGCGATACATGTATCGACTGTGGATCTGGAGACGGGTGCGTTGACGTCCCCACCGCGGTTGGTGAGAGAGTCGGAGTCGGGGATTAGTGAGGGGTCGCATCTGTTCAAGAGGAACGGGTACTACTATCTGTTTACTGCGGAAGGAGGTACGGAATCCGGGCACTGTGAATATGTGCATCGTAGTTGGGAGGGGCCGTTTGGGCCGTGGGAAGGAGCGCCGAACAATCCGCTGTGGCGCAACACTACTCAGGACGAAGTGCAAAATACGGGACATTGCGATATTGTGGAAGACTCACATGGCCAGTGGTGGGCGGTTTGCTTGGGTGTGAGGCCAAGGAGAGAGGAAGATGAGTGGCGCAGATCGGTCTTTGGACGGGAGTCTTTGCTGATACCTATGCGGTGGGAGAATGATTGGCCGATTATCAACGAGGGCAAGCCTGTTACTTTGCAGATGGAAGGACCAGATATGTATACCTTGCAAGACGAAAAGCGTTGGAAAGCGGACTTTTCGGGTGCGAATTTGGAGCTGGGATGGTATTGCAAAAGTAAGTTTAAACCGCGTTTCGGACAGAAAAGTACTCAAGTCAGGAACTGACATTTTCCGTGAAGACACACCCGTCCGCAAGGGTTATTCTTTGACGGAGCATCCGGGAAGACTGACCTTACATGGTGGCCCATACACCCTGTCGATGCCCACTTCACCAACCATGTTCTTGAGAAAGCAGAAACACTGGCCCATCACTTGGGAAACGCAGCTCGACTTTCATCCCGACAGCCCTAGCGTCGAAGCAGGGACTGTAGCATGGTGGAATTATCTCTGCTTCACCAGCATCGGCGTCCGCACCACCAAAGGCAACAATAGAATAGTTCGTTTCACTCCACCATCAGGCGCTGGGGACATCGTCGAGAAGGACGTGTCGCCAAAGGGCGCGGTGAAATTCATCATTGATAGCACAGAGAAGAGCTACCGGTTTGGATATCGAGAATGCAGTCAACCTGGAGATGGCGAGTGGATATGGCTGGGGGAGGTTGATACGCAGGTTCTCACGCGCAATCCGGAAATTGGGCAGCCGTTCACGGGCATGATGTTGGGGTTGTATGCGGTTGGGGAGATGGAGCCTGTGTTAGCGCCTGCGACGTTTGCGTATGCTGAGTTCAAGTAGGTGCTTAGCATGCGAGCTGAAGGTCAAACATCCACAACGAAAAGTGTTCTATCGAGCTTCAGTATAATCCAAGCTCTTCTCATGCTGCTCTTTAGACGCTTTCTTTTCCAACGAACGAACAGAGACCCAAGTTTTCATCGCTCATGCTCATGCTCATCCCTCCCCGTATCTCTTGCAACGTGGTCTAACCACAATTTAACGACTTTCCTCGTCAGTTCTACCGAGTGGGGGCTCTTTAAGTGCGGATCGAGCATTGAGTCTTCATAGATGACAACCAGCCTTGTCGGGGTGGGGTACTTGAGCGTGTCGAGATTGAGCGCAAGATACACAAGTCCCTGCCGTACACCAGAAAAGACTGCTAGAGCAGATGAGGGCGCATGCAGCACTGTCGTCGACAAGGTACCGTATCGGTTGGGACTTGCAATACTCCCACTTTCGTTTGAAGATTGAGACAGCCTCTTTGTTGATGAGACGACATGTGGAGAGGATCTCAAGAGGAGCACATGGTCTGATCTGGATGATGCGAGATTTGTAGAGTTGAGACATGGGTGCTTTCGGCCACTGATTTTCGTCGTAGAGCTTGCCCTGAATTCTGTCGAGGGGATATCATGGGGTGGAAAAGTCTCATTCTCTCTCGTACACTAAGGGACCTACCTCTGCTGGAATATCTAGGAAGCGGAAGTGTTGGGATTCCATAATCAATGTCGATGCCATTTTTGGGGGATTCGTGGGTTGCTTTCAGATGTTTGAAATGAGATATGATGAAGTCTTTGCGTATCGTTATTAGTTCTCGCCAAATACGACTAGAAGATGATAGGTTACGGCTATCTGTAGATTGCGTCGTTGAAAGGGTTCTGTCCCTCAAGACTAATCTGGTACGTTACCTTATTAGGATTGTGCTCAACAAATTCAGGTAGCGACGCAGATTATACAAATGTTTAGATCCAAATACTTGTAACATGCCACATTTCTTGGCGTTTGAGAGTTCATCGGAAAGGCTTTTTGAGTGAGTTGAATGTTCTTGAAATTTTGTTTGAGCTACTTACACCCCGATGCTGGCTGCATTGCATACTGTAATCCTGATTAAGTGAAGCTGTATGTGTTACGAGACTTTAGTTGTTGCCATTTCTTGATTCTTTTATTCCAAACTTACACCAATGTTGTGATCACCTCTCATTCTTTAGTCAGCTACAGCCTATCAGCGCAGGAAGGTTGAGCATCTGTGTCATTGTCGCAACGGCCATACGAGGTCATCATCAGGTAACCTCTCAGTAGCTTCCCAAATCTCTTTCATACTCTTCGAAAGCTTTCGCGTCCAGCGGAACATGCGGCGTCGGTGGCCGCTTTCAGTATCTCTCGGGAAACTCTGCAATATGCTCTGGCCATGGACGTTGTCATGTAAACTACCTTCCAATGTTAGCATACTAGGCAACACGCTTTTAAAAACAACCACGATTCTTGCCAAGCCGGAGTAATTGAGCCGTTTGAGTGATATCATGAAGTTGGATATATCTTTAGCATAAACCGTATCGCTCTTGTGGGAAATCGTAATTTCGATGGTTCGTGTATATCGGAAGCCACCACAGCCTGGGCGTCTTTGACGGACGAGGCAGGACTGACAATGCTGCAAGAATTCCTTGAGCGCATTTTTGACACCGCAGCTGACACCTCCATCCGCTTCGCCTAGGCAGATTCGAAGAGGACTTCTGTATGATGCGATTGCTCGTGCCGCGTTGTAGTCTACCACATATCCGACAGGGTGGGATTTAAAAGGCTCCATCTTGCGTTTCAGGAGAATATGGGCTTCCTGGTGGACGAGACGGTAGGTCCGAAGGATCTCAGATGGCGAATGAGGTCTGATTAATGTCAGCTGAGACTCGTGGATGTGGGTAGAAGGCGGGACTGGCCATTCCCTTTTGTCGAGATTGGCTTCTTCCCTCGTTATGGTGTGCCGAACAAACTCTATCTCAATATTCTCATCGACCATAAGACGTAGCTCTGCTGGAAGATCCAGAAAACGGAAAGGACGATGGTTCGTAGACGTCGCGTACATCATCGTATCCATGATGCGCGTCTTGGGTGAAGGAGATCAAATTTCGTGGGTATCCGAGTTCGTGATGTTCGTGCGTGTTGCTAGCTTCTGTTTGAGCTGGAAGAGGAGGTTCAGGGTGCTTTATAGGGCGGAACAGATCAAGGGTTCAAATTCCAAAGCTGGTCCACTAGGCCCGACGGATTGCATTTGTCTACCTTGGTCGCATTCTGCTCAACGAAAATTCGGGCAAAAGGGGAAAATCCGACGAAAAACGACTTTGAATTGTGCACTGCACCTACCATATCTGCAAAGTCAACGTCGTGACGTGACACCTACATATGGGTAGGACATCTGGCTTCCATATCTTTCACAGCCGTGACGGACATGGACATACATGTCTCTGACATATCCACGGATGAAAGGAACTGGTACTCTCCATGTCTGTCTCGCTGGCTATTGATGTTTTTACTACAGTCTAGATATTTTCGCTGGTCGTGCTGATGCTTTTCACGGCTATATTCATCAGAGATACCGATAAGCCAATATCAACAAGCTGAACTATAGCAGCATATATCCTGCTTCCACTTCTCATCATTCGGTTGAGATTTCCGAGACTTATCTTCCAGGGTCCAGATCGCACACTTTTGCAAGAACGTTCAGAGGGACGCATCTCCAACGGTTCATAGGCGTACAGGCCCCATGCTAGCACTTCCTTGTAGCTCCTCTTTCACAGCGTCTAGCATTCCATCTACAGTCAATATATCGACGCCGACACCCGCCAAACTCTTCGCGGTCATTAGCGCCTTCTCGAAGGCCTTTTTGCTACCAGCCGCGACTTCAAATGGCGCTGTATGTGGTCCACCACTGGGTACGCTACCATTTTCGTTGTAGATCTGGAACAACGGTTGGATTGATGGGAACTTTTTGCTGATGTTGCCTTGGTCGGTGCTAGCACTCGGTGCTTTGATCTTGTCAAGTGTGGGCTCTGGCACTTCGCCGCCAAGTGAGGTGAAGTATTTTGACCATGAGGTGGCCAGGATATCGTTGGTGACCATTGAACTATAGCTGTTGTCGAGCTTGGTGAGATTCAGCTCAGCACCAGTGGCCATCGCCCCTGCATCGAAGCACTTCGTGATGCGTTTGGTCCAGGAGTCGAGATCGGCATCATCCTTGGCGCGGACTTGGAAAGAGGCTTGTGAAAACTCAGGAATGACATTGACGGATGTGCCCCCAGATGATATGATGCCATGTACTTGATCAGTGGCCTGTGACTGCTGCCGTAACATGCTGATGCCACTGTAGGCCAAGACGAGAGCATCCTGAGCATTGATGCCTTCGAATGGCGCAGCCGAGGCGTGTGCTGATTTGCCATAATACTCAATATTGAAGCGACTTGCTGAGAAGGTGCGCATGTAAGGTGAGTCTGGGCCGTTTGTCGGATGCGCCATCAAGCTGATGTCGATATCGTAGTGGTCGAAGACACCAGCTTCAAGCATATCAACTTTCCCACCTAAACTCTCTTCCGCAGGTGTTCCGAAGAGAATGACCTTGCCTGGCAAGCTTTGCTCTTTCATTATTTTAGCTGTAGCAAGAGCACTAGTAAGCCCTACAGTCGCAATGAGGTTGTGACCGCAAGCATGACCGAGTTTCGGCAGAGCATCTAACTTCGAGTTAGCGGAGCTCGTTTATTAATGACTGCGGATCGTCCACATACCATACTCAGAGTTGAAGCTGACTATTGGTCCGTCTCCTGAGCCCGTGTAGATAGCAGAAAAACTAGTGCTGATGTTGTAGAGTGACCTCGTAACATTCCACCCTTCTTGTCCCTCCAGAAATGATGTAAGAAGATCATGGGCCTTGAGTTCCTTGAAACCCAGCTCGGGGTTGTCGTGAATCGTTTTGCTGACATTCCACAGTTCATCATACATCGAGTCGACATACTTCGAGATGGCATCAAGATGTGCAGTACCACTACTCTGCCTACCGAGCACACGTTCATTAGCATAGCAAGAGGCAATGCTTAAGCAGCATGTGAGCAGGAGTGTGGGCTTTGCCATTGGTTCGAGGATTGCTGTTATTTGAACGTGTAACGAAAGAATGTGGAACTCGGTAGGGACAAGGAAGATTGCAGTGATATAAATTGAATGATATGCTTGGATGTATTGCATTCCTTTTCGCATTACTGTCTTGGCCTTCCGCGTGGTAAGATTGCTCTCAGTCGATCTTCGCCATGCTCTTTCTGCCGTGAAGCCTACCCGGGAACGAGAAGGGAAGGCGAACGGAAATTTCAACAGCTATCTATCTTGCCTTGGAACTTCGCAAACGACCCCGGCATATGCAGCACAAGACAGATGCGGGGAAAGTGGATACCGGAATGACTTGACGTACACCAGGCCTGTCAACGTCTCTCAGGAGAATTTACACAAAGTCTAGCGTAGAGAATGCAAGAATGAGATGCTAAACGTCTGCTATTTTGGTTTACAGAAGGACATACCTAGGTAGAGTTAACACATTAAAGCAGGCGTCGAACGAGAAAGGTTATTGGAAAGGGCACTCGAAGTGGGGAACTACCCGGACATTCTTCGGACCTCATTGTATCGCGGCTTTTGTACCTCCTACAATCGGACTCGAAGATGTGGGCTCCCCAGATCGCTCGATCTTGCCTTTGATGAGTTCAGGTCTGAGAATTCACCAAGACTAATGCAGTCGCATGATGGACTAGCGTCGTGACATGACAGGAAGGCGACAAATGAGTGAGAGTTGATATTTGTAAACGTAGAGGTTGGCAAGAGTCACCTTCATTGGCGATAAGTTTCCGAGTTCCGTGTTCAGTATTGCCGATCGGCTCATGCTTCCGACTTTTATCACCACTTGTGTGTCTTATCACATATCCGAGTGCTAGTGGCTATCGTGCTCCGTTGCGCCTAGCCATTTCTGTACGTCAACCCACTTTTCCACTCCCACTGACGGCGATAGTGTCAAGCCGCCCAGCATCAAATTCGACATATTCTTTATCAATCTGCCGTTGATATCAGCAGATAGAGCAATGCAATCTTCAATATTCTAGGATGAGAATGTACGTGCATTTTTTAGACACGGTCATGAGTCAAGTTTCCCAGTATATAGAAATACAATTGCGACTCATATTGTCGGGTCTGTCATGAAGCACCGTATTTTCATTTCAGCATCACTTGACTTACACAGTAAACTATCAAGATGCAGCTTCGCAATGTCATCAGTGCTGCTGTCCTCGCCACCTCGGTGGTGGGGCATCTTGTCGTAGCTAATGATGATCAAAACATGACGGGCGTCATTGTTAATGGTATACCGTACAGTACTAGGGTGAAGTACATGCGACTCGTACGTCTTGATATACTGAACATGCCTTGTCAGAAACTTTGTCTGATATTTAGCAGGCCAATGAAGCTCTTTACGAACAAAGCGGCCCCTGCCCCTTCGCCGCGTATGGCTCGATCATTGTCAACCATACAAGTGACGAAATCGTATGCCGAGGCGCCAACTTTCGCACTGGAGATCCGACGTACTGTGCCAGTCTCTGAGATGTTTTGTACAAAAACTGATGTTCATTACAGTATCCATGGTGAGATATCTGCCATCAACGCCTGCACAGCCGTATTTGCTGCGCGCAACATGACGCCCACCGCGATCTTCGCCGCTTGGGCAGACTTGTCGATATGTAAGTACGGACTGCCGTGTACAAAAGACACTGCTGATTATCACTATAAAGATACAAACGCAGAATCGTGTCCCATGTGTGCTTCCGCAATCCGGTGGTCAGGTTTCAAGGAATACATCTATGGTACCACGATCCAGCACAATTATAATGCCGGCTGGGGTGTCATTACCATGTCGAGTTACGACGTCTTCCAACAGACACGCCAGCTCCCGGGATATCAGACAGTCATGCTGGGACAGATCTTGACCAATGAGACAGACCCGCTGTTCAGTTGGCAATACAACGAAGACTACCCATGTCCAAATGGATGTGAGAGAAGAATGAGCAAGACGAGAGGTTACAAAACCTGCGTCGATCCTCATGCCTCGTAAATTTTCCATTAAAAGGTCTGCGGACGGGGAAAAAGGATGATGAGAAGAGAAGATTGTCTGTCCTGCAACCCGATTTACAGACGACTTAATCGCGGGAGCTATAATCAATAATGAATCTGCAAATAGTGTGAATATTTTGTCATCTATGGGCTGGAGGGACTAACCACTGAGATTGATGGATATCGCCGTGATAAGGTTACCAATTATCGCATGCCGCAGGCTACAAATAATCTGGTCAGTCACTTGCCGAATCGGAGAAGTCATCAACCTTGTTCAATCAGTAATTCAACTGTCTTGTCAGCTGCTTCAATCAAATGCAAACAGGTTGCTGATGCAAGGTCATGTGGATAAAAAGTAGAAACATTTCGTATTAAGATTATTCATACATGGAGTATTATCACCTTCCTTATCCTCCAACATCCCTTTTAATTATCGTAAAGTCGTGTCGTTGCCTGGCGATGCGATATACTAGTTGGTATTTCCTGCTCTTTCTCTCATCTTCCTGATACGCGTCGTATTTACAATCCGTCACTGACATCGTTGAGGACCTCGCCGACTGGTGGGGCAAGACCACCGAGGCCGAGGGCAGTGAGGAGGGCAACGACATCGGGCGAGAGATCAGAAAGAAGCTGACGCTTCTTGAGACCATCGCTGACATCGTTAAGGACCTCGCCGACTGGTGGGGCAAGACCTCCGAGGCCGAGGGCAGTAAGAAGGGCAACAACATCGGGTGAGAGATCAGAAAGAAGCTGACGCTTCTTCAGGCCGTCACTGACATCGTTGAGGACCTCCCCGACTGGTGGGGCAAGACCACCGAGGCCGAGGGCAGTAAGAAGGGCAACAACATCGGGTGAGAGATCAGAAAGAAGCTGACGCTTCTTCAGGCCGTCGCTGACATCGTTGAGGACCTCGCCAACTGGTGGGGCAAGGCCTCCGAGGCCGAGGGCAGTAAGGAGAGCGACGACGTCGGGCGAAAGATCAGACAGAAGCTGGCGCTTCTTCAGGCCGTCGCTGAGGTCGTTGACAACTTCACCGACTGGTGGTGCAAGACCTCCAAGACCAAGGGCGGTAAGGAGAGCGACGACGTCGGGCGAAAGATCAGCCAGAAGCTGGCGCTTCTTAAGGCCGTCGCTAAGGTCGTTCACAACACCACCCACAGGGGGTGCGAGGCCACCGAGACCAAGAGCTGTGAGCAGTGCGACCACATCGGGAGAGAGGTCCTTCAGAAGCTGACGCTTCTCAGCATTCTCCACGGAAGCATCTGGAGCTGCGACTGGGGCTCCGATAGCCATAGCGGCCATGGAGGAGAAAAGTAGTGTTGAGAAAAGCATATTGTGTGTTGTTGGTGTTGGATAGAAGAAAGATGGAGAGTGCTTGAAGATGTGCCTTGGATGTAGACACTGAGTGATGGATGAAGTGAGGTGCAATTCTTGACTCTTATATACATGGAGGTCCTAGAGAAAGCCATCATCTCATTACAACCACTTCGACCGGTAAATTGAACATGCTGTCTAACACGTTGAGTGGGATGACGCTGATCATGGCACCATGATACTCCACTGTCTCCACTGCTATCCACTACTGTAGATGATGTTCCACCTCAGTCACTTCGCCAGACTGTCGATCATCATCCTGATATCGTGGTTGGATAGAACACATGGCCGCGCGATGGGTTGATGTCAATCTTCTGCTCGAAGAGCTACCGTAAGATGTGCTTGACTACCACCTCGGCGTGGGACTCCACAGAAACATCGCGTATGCCGGCGTGATGTCGTTCAACCAAGAGCACCGTCTCCAAGCTCTGGGGAACGAGGCTACCTCGGCGAATGGGACAAAGAGTTGTAGCACGTCGTGCTCAATTTGGCAAAATCAATCGACCTGCTCCTGCCTTCAAAGGTATCGGGAACTTTCTGCCCAGCCGAAGTCACTACGCTTGTCAACTGCGAGACTAAGCCTCCTTTCCTAGCCATCAAACTACCTTCTCATTCAACGTCTGCTGTAGGTGGTAATGGGAGAAGTGGGTCTCAGCTCGACAGGGAAATAAGACTTGCCTACTTTGTACCGTGACATCAGAACAGCAGTGGGCGGAAGGGTCGTTCGTAGGGGTTCGGCAACAGATCTTGGCGCTGGGCCGGTACCATTCCCGAGCACATCGAGTCGATCAAGCTAAAAAGCACCACTCCATACAGTCTAGGGCCCTCAGCAGCAGCCAGATCGGCGTTGCCAGATAGGATCTGCACTAACGCCCTAATTTGCATCGCTACCATGGCCACTACACGAATCGATCTGCGTTGCGTCGCCGGTAGGATCTGACTAGCTATTAGCTCTCGATCTGAATTCCTCCGGCTCAGCCGTATGTTGAGCAGGTCCAAGCAGAAATGTACAGCAATACCATAAGTGGATGAAAAGCACTTCAAATCCAGCGGATTGCGTGAGCATCCTCTTGAGATCCTGGGTTTGCAGTTGCAAACGACCATTTAGGTCACCCACTTACCAGTGGTTCTATGGCTTAACGAATTGCACAATGAGTTGAGATTAACTTGAAGCTAGACACTCTAAGTTAGAGTCGACCCGCAGCAGTCGAGCGCCCCCACTCGGCGAGTTGCGCAAATCATCCCAAGCTGTGCCCCCGCTCGTACAGTCGGCGATCACAAGCCTTAGCTTCTGGCGAGCAACTTCAACCCGAGTCATCCATCATAATACTTCGCGCTGTCACATGTAACTAAGCACCAGAGCTTGACCAAAGTGAAATGCAGAACCTCTTCGACTCCACGCACTTTGTCGATCATCCTCAAGCATTGGGCATGTGGCGGCTGCTCATGGCTGCATTCCGGTCGCCCATAGGAGCAAATCGCAATTCTCTTCCACATATCGAACATGTGCTTTGCAATTAAGAGCATCGTGCTGAGGAGCTCAGCTACACGCCACGCAGAAAGCTACTTGCTCGGTATGAACAGCTTCCTAAGTAGAATAGCTTCTGGTCAAGACAATTGAGACTTTTACCATCTACTGTGTATGAAAACCTCCGATTCGTCATTGTGCAGCATCGGGCCATACCACTTACGACGGGCTGCAGCTGGCAACCGAGTCGACCGAAGCAGCTTGCAGTGGTGACCACGTTGGGGCAAGAAGTCCTTCCCCATCTCTTTGCCAACGCCTACAGATCTCCGTATGGGACCACTACAGGTACTAGTATGACGAAGCAAGGTTCTGTTGAGCGGCATGAGGCTGATGTCTCGTTTGGGTCGGATGGGAAAGCGAGATCTACATCCGTTAGGTACTTCGCTAGGTACAGCCAAGAAGACGCAGACTCTTTATGTCAAACATGACACACTGTCTTTACTACAACATCATTTACAGAACTTTCAAATTATGGCTTCATTGTGTGCGTCCTCTCGGCCGAGGATAATGGAAGCCATACACATCACCAGAATAAGGATGGAAAACGAGGAAAAGCACCAACATTGGGTGTGAATCTCTCAATCACGATTTCTCAAAAAGGAAGGATTAGGTTTTGCGTGCTCGCATTTGGACAGTGATTGACTGAGTGCGGCTCTACTATGAACATCCCCGGTGGAACGGCTGGATTCCCGAGCTTTGGCTGCAGCCACAGCCTTCGGTACCAGATCGGAATCTCACGAATCGCATCACAGCATCGTCTACATCGAAAATGACATATGAGGCGTCGCGTCCCGCTAACCATACCCAAAGCGTTCGATGGTCGAAAGCCACCGGCCTGAGAATTGCCCGAATTCGAACAGCACATGTGATACTTACTGTCCGTTGATTTGTCGTTGGGAAGTCTTCGGCATCCCCTCATGGTCGATGCAATTCGAAGTGGGCTACCAGCAGCATTCACTGAGCCGCAAGTCCTGGAGCAGAGTGTGAGACGTAGCATGTGCTGTAGCGAGCTTCATCAGTTGTGCCCTTACACAATTTCCTGAACACATCAGAGCTTTGAACCACGAGACTTGCGCAATTCCTGGGAACAGCCACAGCCGAACCGCAAGACAGCACCTTGGCAGAAAGCTGCTGACTGCATAAGCGGTACATTGGTGATAGGGGTCATGTCTGGTAGAGTGTATCTTGACGGCGTGGCTGCTTCTGCTTCCCCACCTTCAGCAACCTTCTGTCCAGATGGAGCAGGAATTTGCGGAGCCGGAAGTACACAGGCGCCTGGCTTCTCCTCTGGGTCAGGGTGCGGGAGTGGCGGTCCCATACCGACCAATTGTGCTTGATTTCGAGCACGACAAGAGAAAGCTCAGCGAAGATATGGCTTAACTCACCACACCAACGTATTTCACCGAAACCCTTTTTCCTCAACATGACGATGGTGGGCTCCATAAGGATGATTAGGGTCAACATGCTACACTTCCACCTTTGTGACCAAATGATCCCACACTGGCGAGCGTGAACGCAGATCTAAAAGCTTAGCTATTCCCACGAACTGTGACGGGCTTGGGAGATGGCACGCCCGAAGACCGCCACTATGGTACGTGCCAAGAGCAAGGACGATCAAACGCTTGACACCTATCGTCACGCGATATTCCTTCGGGGAGAGACGCCAGATCGACATGTTAGGATGCGAAAGATGTGGCCGAGCCTGGGAATTGAACATCGTTGAAACGTTCATTTCAAGACTCTGATGTCCATACTCCGGAGATACCGAGCACGAGACTGCATCTTTCAAGTCTCCGTTGAGTGACCATCTATAGGCAGCCCAATGGTTTGCATGTTCACTCTAGTATGCTCAAACCATCTCTGCGCCAAGGAAAGCACCATGCCTTGGTCAGACAGCGCGTTTGACTGCAGCTAATGCTGGCTCTTCAATGCAACGCTACTGTTATGTTTTCAGAGTCCATGTGAGCCCAACATTCGCGCTCTCCATACTAACCGAGAAAAGTCGCACCACGCCTACCCTGTGTTCTGCGTCTCCATATGAACCACAACAGCACCATCCAGGAACTGTGCCAGAACGTAGTACACGAAGAAGGGATCCTGCTGAACAATGTCTTTGTGATCAAACCAATATACTTTAGATCTCTGCAAATCCCTCCATGATCCGAGCTTGGGCTGTCATCTCCGCATCGTCGGGTCACTGACGGAACGTTCCGATCGTCAACAGTGCAGAGGTACGAGTCTACGAGGACACTTACACTCTAGCTTTTACCTACGTGAAGTAACCAATAATGCATGCAACACCTCTACAGACCTTCAAACCCCCAAGCTTGCGTTGTCATCCCCGCCTCGTCGGGTCGGCGACGGAATGTTCCGACATCATGCTCAACAGTGCAGAAGTACAAGCCCACGTGAACACTTACACTCTAGGCAATGTATCTGCAATAAAGTTCATATGCATATCACCTCGCTGCAGTCATTCATAGACCCAAGCTTGCGTTGTCGCCGTTGGCTCATCTGGACAGTGACGGAACGAACCGGCGGTTGACCTCCGAGTCACGGGGCGGGGAAGCGGTTCACGGCAACGGCCTTATATTGAACACAATAGTTCTGGTGGCTCTTACATGCATAGAGCATCTCGTAAGAACTCAGTAGATCAGGCTTGCGTTGTCATATCCGCATTGTCGGAACACTGACGGCGCCATCCGGGGATCGACTCACGACATCAGTGCAACGAATGGCGCAGATCTTTACTTCATTAGGATCATCTCGGCATAGGCAGTGTTTCTGCGATGGGTCTTAGATGTATTGATTATCCGAACATTTCTTGAGAGACCTGACCTTAGGTTATTGACCCGGCACGTACCGATATCGAGAGCCTGGGTCGCTGTGCGGGCGACAATCGCATGTGTCATGAGCATGGAGACTTACGTGGATTCCATCTCTTCGTTAATTTGGTCAATGTTATCTCGCTGTGGGTATTCTGTTACTGAACAGATTCAACATGCTTGCTCGCGGCTCAGGGTCAGCGACCAGGAACTGGGATGTCGAGAGCCAAGACGACTTCCCATCAAGTAGGATTGATGCTCACAGCGACAAGACATGATGAAAAAAGGTCTACAAGCATGCATCCGGTCTTTACGGTAACATGACTCTGCATCATAAATGAGCGTAAACTGTATATGCAGATCAGAACTACCGTTCTTGAAGCATGTTGAATGCCTCCTTTTCCACCCCATCTTCGCAGCAGCAGAGCTGTCGAAGTCGCGCTACTCAACCTCACTTTCGCCCCTATTCATAACCTCGCCCTCTCCTCCAAATCCCTTCCATCGGCACTCCTTCTACCATCTCCTCTCGAAACTCAATAGTCCTCTCCCCTCGAGACCACCTCCTTGCAATTCGGCCTCAAAAGCACAGTCTACATCTCACATTAGCACTCGCAAATCCAAACCCAAACCCATCCCCCAGGCGTTGTAGTACTTACATGCTCAAACTGCGCAATATAACTCCCCGCCACATCCACCAGCGGCGCATACGCCTCCACGACCCCCGCCTGCACCAACGTCCGCATGCCCAGGTGATAATTCTTGCCGCCCTCCACGCGCTCCAGATATCTCTTCGCAAAGACTATAGTGCCGAAATTCTCCTCAATGACCTTGAGCAGCGTCTTCGCTGCCTTGTGGTGGATCCCGGCCTTGCTCACGTTATCTTTCAATCCGTATCCGTAGATACCGTCGCCGTCGCGCAGGACGCCGCGGCCCGTGGTGCCGAATGTTTCGATGGCGAAGATGTCGCCTTCTTCCATGCGTTGGGTGGTGTTGGAGGCGATGAAGGGGACTTGTTTGGCGCCGTGGATGCGGTAGTGGAGGATGTTGTGACCGGTGATGTTGCGCACGGCTTTGATGGGGATGGTTTTGTTGGCGAGGGTTACCTCGTAGGATTCCATTACTTCTTGGATGGTGCGGGAGATGTGGGAGATGCGGGCGTCTGGGCCGGCTTCCTATTATCGGTTTTGTTAGTAAGAAAGAGACGGGCCGTAGGGAAGTATGAGTATGGTAGAGTAGGGGGTTTGAAGTACATACTTTGAGACCGGTGTTCGTCGCAGCACGAACTGCATCAAGGAGGGGATCATATACTGGGTTAGCAGCGACTGTAAAGGCACTGTCTACGATGCGGCCGTTAACGTGGACTCCGAAATCTACTTTCAGTACATCGTCATATCCCAACACGACTTCCTTCCCCCCAGCGTTGGGAGTCCAGTGTGCACCGATGTTGTTCAGACACAAGCCTGTAGGAAACGCCAATCCAGCTTTTAGTGCGTCACCCTTCTCGATACCAGCATGCCCTGTGAGTGCGCGTACGCCTTCGTCAATTTCGTGGGCCATCTCAGTCATTGTGATGCCGGGCTTCGCAATGCTCTGCGCATACCGGCGGACCTGGCGGTGGATCTCGGCAGCTTTGCGGTAGTCGCGCAGAAATTCATCGTCCATGTTGGTGATGGCGGCTAGATGGCGTACTTCTTCTGCGGTGGTGCGGGCGAGATTGTCGTTCTTGTCGGTCCATTCCTTGTTGGTATATTCTACAATGTCACCCTCGGGATAGATCTTGTTAGGGAAGAGATCGATGAGCGGAATTCTTGGAGGAGAAGATTGCTTGACGTCAACGGCTTTCTTGTTCTTCTTCTTGGTGCGCCTGCGCTTCTTCTTGGTACCTGAGCCAAAGTCAGCTTCAAGTCTACAGAACTTCGGAATCGAGTTACCATCGTTTAGCTGACCATTTGCGTCGTTCAAGTTAGTTCCGTTGCCATTGCTGTCCTCGTCATCGTCGCCGTCTTCCTGTCCTTCGAGCATGCCTTGAAGGAGCCCAGTAGCTGCATCGGTCTTGGTTGGGTTCGCGCAGCTAATGGGTACGTTTGGTGAAGATCCTGAAGGACCTGTCAGAACAGTAATACTGGAGCAGCTGCATCTCGCGCGTACCGTTTGGGCCTTGGCCGTGGCCGTCCGGACTTTTGGATCCCATGTCTGGCTTTGCGGGGCAGTCATACGCCGTACTTCTCGTACTGTTATCGATACTTCAGAAATACTCAATGAAAAGAGAACTGATCAAGGATGGAGAGAGTATGTTTGGTAGTGCTCTTATAGAGTGACCTCAGGGTCAGACGCTAGTGAACGCCGAACTCCGCACTTTGGTGTTTTGTTGTCGCATCTTGCAGCGAATGACAACCTGACACCGCTTATGCATGTCGGCATAGGCAAAACGCTTGGCTTTTTCATGATCTGCGACATACAATGGTCGTCACGAGGCGAGCAACTCAACGAATTACATGGGGTCTTGAAGATTATGATCTATACACAGTTGCTTATTGCTATTATCGAAAGAATAGAGGATTCGTACTCATCTACGGACCGCAATGCATACATAGTAACACGTTGCTCGTGATTCTTGTCGCACACAAGTCAGTGACAAGATTACTACTCGTGCTTCACGACCTCATCGCCTTCCTCCATCTATCTCACCAACTTGCCTTCCTAACCACCAGCCCATACCACACATTCATGCCAAGCCACTTCCACCCCCTCTCCCCAACCTTTCCACTCTCCATATCCTCCTTGAGCATCTCCCTCTCCTTCACGCTCAGGACCTCGAAGCCCGCTCTCACCGCCCCGTCGACAGTAGCTTGCACAGTGTGCGCGAAGCTCGAGCCTCGGACCTTAACGCCATCCTTGTTGACGAAGCCAGCTTGTGACTTGGCGCCCATATCAGAGTGCATGTTCGTGATGACTGCGATGCCATTTGGAAGTAACAGCGAAGCCAGTGTAGCGAAGTATGCAGGAAGGGGAACATGTTCGAGGACGAGAGTACTGATCACGCCATTGACGGGTGTGAGACCCTGTACTGACGGGAACGGAGGCGCAGTCGGGTTGTTCATGGTTGGGAAGCAGTCGCATTGTTCGAGTCTGACTCTGGGCTCCTCTGATCCCTGGTTGTAGACACGCAGCTTCTCGTTGGCCAAGTCGAGCATGCCCTTTGAAAAGTCGAGGCCGATCACTGTACTTTGTCGACCCGTTGGCAGTGTAAAGCTCAGCAACTTCTCAGTGTTACGTCCTGTACCGCAGCCGAGATCCAGTAGCGATATGATAGATGTATTGGCCTCAGTCAACACTCGATTGATGAATTGTGGCAGTAGAGTGGCGAGTTCGATGTCGTCAACCGCTTGCAACATGTTGCCATCCGAATCATAGACAGAAGCCCACTGATCATACGCTTCCTGTGTTGCAATGTGTTGAACTGGGGTAGATGGCTTGATCAGCTGTGACGAATCGCCCGGGAACTTGGTTTGAGACTGCTTCGGGCTCTCTTGACTCTGATCATTGAGTAGAGATGGTGGCTTCGCCGTGGTGGTCTTCGAGGCTGCAGTCCCGAAATCCGATGGGTCCGATTCAGTGGTGGAAAAAGATACATTCGGATTGAGGTCAACTAAGGACGCATCGAAGGTCATGTTGACAGATGTAGGCTGTGTCATTTAGAATTGGATGACGTCCTGTCTTGAACGGGACGAGGTCTTCAAAGATGAGGAGGCAAGCAACTATTGACGAATCGAAGAGCTTCTAGTGCCGCACTAGGGCAATTCCCGAGGCGATTAAGAGAGTATCGAAGTTGAGTGTGAGGATCCGAACGATGGTGGTCTCTTTGCGGATGCCTGATGCCTCATATATACTGGCCAATGAGTCTTCTCTGCGCCCTGCTCAAATTCCCCATTTCCGTTTGGGTAACATGTCGTGCAGCTTCCCGCGCGGCGTGACTCAGACGTGCAGCAGCCCTTTTCTGGTGCGCGCCAAGAGTGCGACGGCGCAAGTCTCGACCCATATCATACTATGTAACTGGAGGCTTCGATAGAGCATAGTGAAGGGTGTTCATCAAGCTCTCAATGCCGATCATAGTGTGCCAGGCCTACAATCCTGAGTCTCAGCAGGCTTCGCCAATCTCGAAATCAGATACTTCCGTTGATATCATGTCTAAATTATGACTGCTCGGGGAAATAGGCGGTAAGTATGCGATCCCGATGGGAGGTCAGGCGTTTTCGTGACATTAGCGCGTCGCGCAGACGCGTGTCCAACCAGCCCTTGCCGAGGCCACTGTCCAGTAGGAGATGAGTATACGCAAAGACGCTTGCATCGAACAAGCCAGGTTCCTTGGCGCCAAAAAACCAATCGTCTTTGCCCAGCAGCGTGTCAAGTGCTGCAAATGCTTCTTCTGCCTGATTGTAGAGTGTCTCGGCACTTATGGTAGAGGAGAACTTGGCGAGCTCTTTCTCGGCAGCTGCTCGCAGCTCTCTGGCGACAGTGAGTCGAACAAAGGGATTACTTGATGTTGAAAGGATGTAGAGCGGCTCGGCGATCGAGATGAAGTTGGGAGAGAGGTAAATATAATATAGCTGTATCCTTTGTCAGTACTGCTCATAGCAGGGCGTTCTAGCTCACATACCCATGCCCTCCGTATCCGGTGATCAAGAAGTGCCAGATACGCTTCGTACCGCAAGTCTCCAGGCTCCTCAATGGGCCTTTTACTGTTGTTCATACCCCACTTCTGCAGCTTGCCCGAAGCCACCGGCTGGATGTGCTTGTATGGATCCGATGAGGCAGGTAACAGGAAGGGTAAGGCGCCACTTGGTGAAGCATGATTGTTTGCAGAGGCTACTCGGAAGTCGATCTTGGAGAACTTGAGGTAGGCCTGTCATGGCGTTAGGAAGACGCTGCAGCGTGTATGGC
>QVXC01000189.1:0-62760 GCA_003501895.1 Phaeosphaeria sp. A1 3.1a
CACTACCTCTGCGCAGCTTACAGTTTGATCCATCGCACGATCGGAAGCCACTGCAAATACGCCGGGCGCACGACCGCATGGTAGGAACGCCCTGCGTACATCGGACCATGACGAAGAGAACGGAGCCACTCAAGCGCAAGGAACGAAAACAAAACTCCGAATATCAGGTGGACTCACGGACTCGAGGCCATCTGCTCAGTCCGACTCGCCCGTGCAGTCTATTACGCAGCAGAATCATCGCGCCTCCTCACCAGAGGACCAGAGTGATCAGACGGACCTCGATGAGACAAACACGTTGAATACTGTAAATCGTGTGGGAGATCACGTTACAGGGTTTCCAGACTCCAGGAGCATCCATTCACGATCAGGGTGTACTGCAACCGCCTTTGCACGAGGTGATCGCTCCGATCAGAACTCAAGTACACGTCAGATCAGTCACAGCACGGTAGAAGAGTCCGATAGCCAGCCTTCTTGCGGCTCCCTTGATCGCGGACTGTTCCTAACGTTGACTCTTGCCATCGGAAGACCACGCTCAGCCCCTTTGCTTGCATCGGCAGGTGGGCAGGACTTCCCTGCACTGGTTCTTGCTATCGGAAACCCTCGCCCAGAGCGGCCAGAACCTGCTATGGTTTTCAACCGCAGTTACTCAGGACCTGGGGTCGATGAGGTCCACCTCCAGCGCGAACTGCACATGCTCCATCGCGTGGTCAACGGACGTGTCAACAAGATCAGGACAGGGGAAACGAGGCACCCGAATATGACCGAAATAGGCCAGTTGTATGAAGAAATCTTGGGGAACATCTCGCACGCCTCAGACGTTATGGTGATTGATGAGGACAATGAGATGGAGGACTGTGCCGCAGTTTAACCCAAGAGACATGGATTGAAATCATGAAGAGGGCGTGTGTACACAGGGCTGCACACAAACACATACAGTCAACTTGCATCCGTGGAACACTAAGCCGAACAACGATAGAAAATATATTCTTAGCAAAGTTGCTATGGTTCATGACTTACCTTCGACTCCTTGAGTATCGTGATGTGCTTGCCAGAAGCATTTGACATTACCAAAATCTTCCACTCCCTCTCTCCATCCCGCCACCCATCGATAAGCACGATACAGATTCAAATTCAAATTCATGTAGAACTCCGACTCTAGCCACTTTATTGGGCCCTCCCATCTCGTAAGCGCTTAATCTTCTTGTCGAGGCGTGTTAGTTCGGCGCGCAATAGTGCTAGATCCTCGGAGATCTGGCCTATTCTTTCGTTCCCATTGCGCATGTCTCCCTTGACTTTGACAAGCTCAAGAGTGGCAAGCCAGGTTTTTCTCCTGCCTTGAGAGCGTCGTCTTTGTGCGGTTCGATGTGCGAGTCTTTGCGTTTCTTTGACTGTTAGGTCCTCTGCTCGATTCTGCACGCTCGTCTTCCTCGCCTTCCAAATCGAATTCAAGGGGATACTGCTGTTCCAACTGATCCGCAAACATGCCGTCTGTGTCTTCCATACGTTCGTCCAAGCCCATCGCCGCGTCTCATGCGTCGTGCTCGCGTATGTTGTTTTTCGCATCTTGTGCACCAGTATCATTGACATTGGCTACGTTTGCAGCACTCATCTGTTCCGCTTTTAGGTCCGCCATCTTCTTCCGGAAACCCTTGCGCGTGCATAAGGCACTGAGGTCGTCAATAAGCTCCTGATCAATGGGTATGACATGCTGATCGAAAATGACCTCCTTGCTATCTGCAGCCAACAAGAAGGCGTAAGCCACGAAGGCATACAGTTGCTTGTACGTGTGTGCGTCGATCACAGACAGGACCTTACTCAAGGCTAAAAGTCGCCGGGCATCCGGGTGATCGTCTTCCACAACAGGAGTTACCTGGAATCCAGTACTCAATGACTCGGTACTCTCACCGCAAATCAGCATTTCAGGAGACTCTTGTGGATTCTGCTTCGGTTCAAGATACACCCAAATGTAACCGCCTGGAACGCTTGCTAGTTGTAGCCGTATTCTAGCATAGCCCGGAAGATCAGTGGTCTCCATCGCCATAATATCCGGCATAACGGACAGAACTTCTGGAGGTATGTTCTCCTGAAGGCATGCAAGTGCTTTGGGTCCCGGGGGCTGAGGTATTTTAGATTTCTCGGAAGCCATGTCGAAGTGGATGCTGAGATAGAATGAGACGAAGAGGAAGCAGTGATGGGGGTCTGGTCGTGATCACAGCACCTTTAAATGAAGAAAAGTTCCACAAACAAAAGGACAATCAAGGTCAAGCATGGAAGCTAAAGAGCAATTTTCTCGTGATCCGCGTTTGGAAGCAGTTCAGCAAGCTTCATATTCAAGCTGCGTGCGCTATTGTATGTTGAACCACTGATTGAACCTGTTCTCCGGGTCCCACTTATGCTTCAACTCCTGCAAACGTGGCAGGCTATCTCCATAAATCTCTTCAAGCGGTTCATTGCCATGCAGGAAGTTGACGTAGCTTTGTCATGTTAGCAAAAGTATAAATATGTCCTCCTCGTGTACTTACGAAGCATTTGAAGTAAACCCACTATTCTTCTGCAACAGCTGACGAACCTCTTGCGTAAACCTCACCGCTTCCTCATCAAGCGCTTCGTCTTCGTACCAGGGTATGATCGCAGCATTGAATCGTACGGACCGATGAGGGAAGGAAGATGGCGCAGCACCGTTGAGTTCTGACTTGGACGGTGGATACGCCTCCAACAATACCGCACTGGCGTGTGCTCCGGGCTTCTGCTGAAAGTTGACGTACTTGCGCCAAACGTCTCGCCACGTCTTCGGATCCATCTTGCCAAAGCCTGCGCCGGACGCGGGCTTACGGTACATGTGTTCGCAGAATGGATTTGCGCCCGTGTTCCACTCGGTATAAGGTAAGACGCTGGTAGTGTCCATCATGGGCCCGATGTCAAAGAGGGATTTGAAGGACTCTTTGCCAGACTCTGGTGTTCCGTGAAATTGCCATGGAGTGACAATGACCACCGGAGCATGATTTGGCGGCCCACTGCTCGCAAGGTACATGAAGCAGACCGTCTCAGGCTCGAGGTGGAGGTTCTCAATCGCTTCCACAATCTGCTCCAGTTTCTCGTCGCTGAAGATCAAGGCGCCGCACCAAGCCATTCGCTTATCTTTGGGCATCGGAAGTGCCTGTACTGTTGCTGAAGTCACGATCCCGAAGTTGGGCCCTGCTCCTCGCATTGCCCAGAACAAGCCTTCGTCCTGAGTAGCGCTTACCGTACGGAGTTCGCCGGAAGCAATCACCACGCGCATTTCATGTATGGTATCGACACCAAACCCGAGCTTACCCATCAAATTGCCATAGCCGCCGCCCAGAAAAGCTCCAAGCACACCGACGCTGTTACAGTTGCCAGTCATGACACAGACGTTAGCTGCGTCGGCGGCGTCAATTGCCTCCTTGACTCTCGCTCCACCACCGATCACGGCAGTCCTCTTGTCCGCCGCTACCTCTATGCTGTTGAGTGCGCGAAGATTGATGAGGACCAGATCCTTGCTTTGCGGGAAGGCTGCCCATCCGTTGCCTCCATTCTGTGCTACGAATGAGAGGCCATTGTTGTTACAAAATTGGACCTATACGATTTATCAGGACTTGCAGAGTAAATCAGCTGAAGTCGTACGGTTGCTGCTACGTCTTCTTCACTGGCGACGTTGACGATCGCGATGGGTTTCGGGGCGTGGAATGTGCTCCATCTGGAAGGCGTGTCTTGTGTTATGGTCGCTTCAGACGACAGTTGAGCTAGCAGATTCTCTAGGGTTTTTGCAGCCATTTTGGCTCGATGATAAAGTAGATGATTTCTTCGTCACGTTGACAGGGTGAAAGGGCGCGTTATATCATGTTCAAGCTTTAAAAGCTTTGTCAGTCATTGCTGACATGGTAAGCAAAATCTCTGCCCCGCGTATGTAAGGCCAACCCTTTCACAAAAGCGACGAATCTACCAGAGGCCCAATCCAATGCAGCTTATTCGCTGGCAACGGAAGCAAAGTGCGAGGCCATGCGGAGGACGCCTGAAGTTTTGGGCGCGACGGACCAATCACCATGAACCGCACCTCCGCATGGCGCGGACGCCACCGGCTCGTTCTTTCACCTAGTTCAGGCTAGTTGAGAATGTAAAAAGTCAAGCACCAGCATTAGTGTGGGTCCGGCGAACCTTGATACCGTGCTCGACGTGCTGGATCTACCCGTCAAGTTTCGCATTGCCAGCGCTTTCTTCCGTAAGATTGGCACGGGAGTGGCGTGCTGTTTCGTTCGGCTATGAGATTCTCACGCTTTCAGTCTTAAGGTTTATGTGTACCCTTGATTCACTCACATACAGAAACCTGCTCATCAGTGTTCACTTATATGTTGGCCGAAGAGGCTTTTCCTCGTCGCAATCGAATCGTGTTCTCCGAGACTTTTTCTCATTGACTGGTCAAACGCCTAGCAGTTACCTTGTGCCCGGCCAAGCAATCTTCAATGTGTTAAAGACTGCGATGTAGACAATGCTGCGCCCCGACGGATCATCATGAGGTTCTCCACCCGCCCTGTGCCTCCATCATCCGCTCGTATCCCATATCATGTCTCCCATCAAAGCCTCTTCAACGTCGCCAGCTGCGGGTTCTCGATATCCTTGACCAGGGCCTGGTATTCGTCCTTGGTCAGCTTCTTCTTGATAGCGTCCATCTTCTCCTGAATGTCCGCGCGTTGCTGATACAGATCCCGATATCTGTCCTTCATCTCGGCCTTGCGGTCGGTCGATCTTGCTGCATGTGATTTCGAGGACGAAGCGAAGCTGCCGGTGAGCTCAGTTTGACTATGGCCATGTCAGTCTTCCGTGTAAGCGTGGAGATGATGTTACTTACCGATCTGCTTCGCTGATGTCGTAGTTTCCGATTCCAAGGGGCGAAGGAGAGGCACTCGAGATGTAGATGGGGCTGTTGGACTCTGTTGGTAGATTAGCATGTGAGAGAAAAGGTGGAAGTGCTGAGATCAGTGGAAGATGATCCAGCACTTAGGTGGTAGCCTTGCAATGTGGCCACGAGGAATGAAAAATAGGTGACCACGGGGTGACATACCGAGTCCACTTGGAGACTGCGAAGGCTGATCGTTTCCTCCTGCGCGACCCTGCTCGCGGGGTACCTCGGAGTTGTCCCGATGATCCATTGTTTCCTATGGCTCGCGGAATACAGGTTTATGTTCTTTTGAACGCTTTGAAGGCGGCCGTGACCGTGAAGTTGAAGATGGAGCGCGCTGTGGTCGAAAGGATGGAGAGAGCGGCGACTGTGACTGGGAAGGGGGAGCTGGCGAACGTGATATCTCAGCTGGGGTTCCCGTGACCTTCGATAGGGGCTGTGTCTGTGAAAATCCCTGTTTTCCCTTGTCCATATCTTTCATCTTCTCGTCGCGTTCATACTTGACAATGCTGTCGCAAGCAGCTCTCAGGTCCTTGTACCACGTATCCTTCTCTGTGAACCCTGGATCCACGTCATATCGACCGAGTCTCAGGCCGAGTACGAAGTAGAATTTGACGAGCGCATGAAACTCCTGCTCATTCGCAGTCTCGTTGTAGGGATGTGCGAGGTCGCTCACGGTCTGAAAATACCTTACATTCCAGTTCTCGTAGCACTCAACATCGCTATTCATCCCAGCGATCTCGAGGACCATAGGTCTGCCACTTCTTTTCCGGAAGAGGTACACAAAGCGCCCATCGCCGTCATGGTCATCGATGTAAAGCCTGTATGGATGCGGGGTGCGTCTACCTGGGGACATTTTCGGGATTTTATGGCTGTCATTCTGCAACTCGAGGTCAATCTCACTTTCCAGGACTGGTAGAACTTTGATCTGCTCGTCATTGAGCCCGAACTCTTCTTTCAAGTCCTCGAGAGCTGTCATGCTGATATCATACTATCTGCTTTAGTTACCAAGGACACACTTATCTGGTGCCGGAGCTTGTTTGCAAACCGACAAAGGGGTTGACACGCGGTCATGGAAGCTTGCTGGGTGGTAAATCACAGATACTTTACATAGATCTAGTCAACCAAATGGAAGAGACAAAACTAGACACAGCGCAACAGCATCAATGAGCACATTGAGACTGTAAACTGGCTAGGATATCCTCACGATCTTATGGGAACATCCCGCCCGTTCATGCCATCTATCTTTTGTGCATGCTCACTACCCATTTGATGCACGAGAGCTTGAACAGCGGCATATTCTCGGCTGCATATTGTTGTTGCATATTGTTGTTGTATCACCCGGAGCTTGCTGCGCATGGTTGAAGCATTCGACTCACAATTTGCGCCTCGAATCGCAATTTCTCAATTTATTCTTCGGATGTCGGGCCCCCACAATGCATTCCATGTTTCCTGCTGCTTCAATGAGATATTATTCAGGTTTGCAAAATTCTAGCAATCGTTGCCATGGACCAATCCATCATAATTGTCGCAATCTGTGGTTATGTTCTTTATTTGTGCAGGAAATGTAGCGCCCGGTATCGGTGCAGCGTAGGAGCGATGCTGAGGGTAACCGCGTAGGTGACCCCCAACTGCGCGTGCCAACGTAACAGTAGTAATTCAACCATGAATCGTCCTTGCTTTAGTGCAGAAAGCATTAAGCTTTATGATGACTGAACTTTTCCTCTTTCTTTGAACGTTTTGTCATTGTGGTCCTGTCCGTCGCTCTCAGCTCCTTCGCCACTGGGTCCTTGAATGCGATCACCTTCTATTCTGTCGCCAGCTTCTGATTTATCACTATGTTCTGACTCATCAACGTAATGTGATTCGTCGTCAGAATCTAGGTCATCGTCATACGATTCATCTTCAGAGTCCAAAGCGTTGTCATAATCGTTCTCGGAATTTCAAATGCTGTCCACATCGTTGTAGTCGATGTTCGCTTCGAAAACGCCGTGTGGATCATATCCGCTGTCACCCTGATAGCGAACCGCGTCCCCGTCTGCGTTTAACGTTTTGTGCCCACTGCGTCGGGATAGAATTACTTTTTGCATAAACGGTGTCAAGCCCATATGATCGCGTGACAGGTTGGATACTAGGGCTATTGTCCCTTCTGGCGTGATGACCTTGCTGAGGGTGGCATCCCTGCCGAATACAAAACTGTATCCCGGAGGAAGAAATTTGTGAAAGGGTGCAATAAGATGCTCTTTCCCATCAAATAGAAATTGGACGCCTTGAATAACGTCGATCGTATCGATGCTGCCCTTTCTGTACTCTTTCATAAATTGGAGAAACAAGTCGTAGTTTTCACGCGAAGAGGGATCTTTGCATAAAAAGTCGAGATAGATGAGCGCGTCCTGTTGGCTGATGATCAGTGACTGTCGAAGGCAGATTGGAGAGTTGATAATACATTTAGAATAGGCATGGGCTTCTCCGAGAAGTCCGGTATCTGAACATGTATATGTCTATACAGCTCGATGTTCTCCTCCTCATGTACAAGACTTCCGGTATTGTATGTATATTTCTTGTCAATGGGCACTTTCGGGGGCTTTGGTCCGATTCTGGCTGCAATAGAAAGTGATTCAAGACTTGTGATTGTCGACCATCGACCGCAACTAAAACAGAGCCGGCCGCTGCTTAAGGGAGCAATGTTGTTTAGCAGCTCCTGGCAGCTTGGGAAAGGACAGTAATCAGCTCGCACTGCCAGATCCTCGAGGCCGATCGACATGGATAGATGGTCATCTTGCCTCATGGCATGTTGCCATGTTCGCTCCTGCAGAAGCCTTCCACCGCCAGTATTCCTAATCAAGAACTGCCCTTGTTCAATACGGGACATTCCAGGCTTGTTCATAAGTGTGACTTTTAGGAGTTCCGAGAAGGTGGCCCATTGTTGGCACAGCTGGTAGGGTAATGCCATGGTGTCGCCTAACGCTGTCGTAAACTGCACAGTCGGGAGTTGCATTCGTACAGGAAAGGTTTGGCCGATTTCTTGCAGCGTGGCTTGTATGCTACTGAAGAGCTCAAAATGCCTTGACATTGAGAGGCGCATCTCGGTTGTGAATTGTACGCATAGTTGGAACATCTTTTGCAGCTGCTCGGCAATTTGGCGAAGATGAAGAACCCCAGTCGTTACCAGAGATAAGATCTCAGTCACAATAGCAAGAACAGAGCGTCCTTGCTCTTTGATTTCGGTAGATGCAACCTCGATATCTCTTATGAGCTCTGATTGGCTCACAAGTTTGCGCTGAGTCGTCGCTGCTTGTGAATCCAGGTTGTTGAGCAATGAACTTTGATTATCGAGCTGCCTGCTGACGCTTTGCACATGTTGCAGAGAGGCAACGGTTTGACCATTGATGTTTGCGAGGATTTGTCGATTTTCTAGGATTTTCTCCTCCAGTCGGTTCGCGATGCATTGCCTATCATCCTCAGCGACGGTTATGGATGCCACTGTTTGTGTCATCAACAGCAGGTTCATTGTCGTGACGTGGCTCCCCATAGTCGACCTCAAACTTTTCACGTCGTCCAAGTAAATGAGCCGATATTGCATTCTGCGCGGAAGTCCTTTCCATTTATTGTCTGCAGCGTTAAGCGTGCCTAGTCTGCTCTCGAATTTGCTTATCTTGGTGAGAAATTCTTCCAGAGGTTTCCGACAGGCCTGAGCAGTAGCTCGAATTGAGGTGAGCTGGAAAAGCTCATGTTTGGCAGGCTTCAGTGTGTGGAGCTTAGACAGAGCACGGCTGAGCGCCTCGAGTTCGATCAGTAGCGACTGAAATTCGGGGGCGGCTCCATGATTCTAGTGACCAGATCAGTTGCACCGTCCAACTCAGATTGTGAGCAAAGGAGGAGATCTGGACTCGGGCTCGTACAAGATCAGGTCGGCGGTTCATGTACTCACCTCACTGAGCTCAAGTGCGACTTGTCGAATCAGCTTTCCCACTGCTAGGAAGTCGCCAACGGAGAAGCCGAACGGTACTGCCATAAGAGGCGAGCGCTGGCAAGACTAAGCATTGGTTCGAGCGTGCGAAGAGAATGATGACAGCGACCAGCTCTCTAAACAGGCGCTGTCGTTAGGCCGATTCGTAGGTGCGGCGCGGTGCAGCTAAGCCTGCACGCCCGCTCGCCACATGCATAAAGCCTGACATGTATAGCCTATCAGAGCATTGCATGTTTGTACACGTCTAGCTTGTTTAGTAAAAGTAATTGTAAGGCCGCGATGTAGTATGGTTTGGTATAGCATGTGCGCATGAGCGCGTTTCTTCGTTTTCTTTTGCTGCCATAGATCTGCTATGTACCCAAAGCATCGTCTTGATGACCTGCTTCACTCTACATAAATTTTGCATCGGAAAGTTCCCAAATAGATCCTTAGGATTGAACGGTAGCACATGGATAAACGTGTAGATCGGACGTGTAGTTGGTGATGAAGAACTCGCGTCCTTGAGCTTTGAATGATCCCAAGTATCACAAAAAGTCCTTACCGCACCTCCTACCACCTCATATCCCCCAAAAACCTCCCCAATCTCCTCATCCCCTCACCAACAACCTTCTCATCCATCGTATACACCACCCTGAACCACCCCACCCTAACCCCATGTTCCTCCCCCGGATGCAAGAACACCCCTCCATCCACCAATTTCTGCGCAAGCATACACTCCCTCTTAAACCCGCTCCCTCCCTCTTTCGGCGGTGGCAGCCATCGACTCAGATCAACATACACGAAGAACCCCGCTTCGGCCTTGCTGTACTCGATGCCCAAACCGTCGAGTCTTGTTGTTACGAAGCGATACGCGGCGCCGATTCGTTCTCGTGCAGTGGTGATGAATTGCCGACACCAGACTCGATCTTCAAGCATTGCGGTGGCGATGGCTACGCTGGGTCCTGAACTCCCGTGAAATCTCAACACGGCGTGGATGGCTTTCTTCAGTTCTTTGTTGCGGGTGATTAGGCAGCCGAGCTTGAGGCCCGCGGCGCCAAAGTCTTTGGAGAGACCGTATGTGACGTGCACGAATTTCTGGTCGATGATGGAGGACATGTCGATGGAAAGCAGGGAGGTGAACGGCATAGATGCGGATGGGTGGACGGAGAGCGCGTAGATTTCGTCGGAGATGAGGTGGAGGGAGTGGGTGGCGCAGAAGGAGACAAGGGAGAAGAGACTTTGGTTGGGGTAGCAGCGGCCTAGGAGTTTGTCGTTAGGTATGTTTCATTGCTGGGGAGGGGGGATGTATACCGAGCGGGTTATGTGGATTGACGATCAAAAGCGCTCGAACCTTGACACCTGCTGCTTCACTTTCTTTCAACTTCCGCTCTAGTGCTTCGACTACATGTTCATCGAAACAGCGGTCGTGATCCGTCTCAGCGGCGATGAGCTGCACGCCTGCCTCGTTGCCGAAGTCGAGTTCGAAGCGTCCATAGTACGGTTTCGTGGTCAAGATTGCTTCGCCAGCTGCGCAAAGGGAGTAGGCTAAAGCATGGTGAAGAGCTGTCGCCGCAGCAGTGATCTTTATGTCGTCGCCAGTTACAGGTGCATGTGGATTGAAGTACTCATTGATATGTGCCGCAAATGCTGAAGGGAGGCGGGGTCCACCGTTGGTACAATAAGCGTATCGAAATGCATCACCCGGGATATGCACCTACACACATGTTAAGATGTCAGGTTCTGATTATATCCGGTGTGAGGGGCTGGAGGCAGGCTTGAAGCATGCAAGTGGTGGGAGAAAGTGGATATCCTTGCAGTACCTTACTAGCAAAATCCTCTAATTCTTCCTGGACCAACGCGTTCTCGGCCGTCCCAAATGATATCAAGCCGTTCGGATTCGTGTCTGGGTCGTATGTGGTGCCTTTGGCAAACCGCCATGGTATCTCCAATTGATCGGCATTGGCTTGTCCCCGTGTGGATAACATGGCAGATACTGAACAACAACGACGCCAGTGCTGTTTAACGAATTTGACATGCCCAGTCTTGTGTCATATCTCGACTTCGTTGTACATGTAGACGTGTTGTGTGGAACAAGAATAACTAAGTAATCCGTACACATCCAGCAGTCAGTAGTGCTTACTAATGTTACTGCGCCATCGAGGTACTCGGCAGGAACTGAGGGCGACACCACGCAGGAAGGAACAATATTTTGAACTTAGGGATGCAATTCTTGACCGATGAGCACAACGCTCCATCTACTGAAACTCTCACATCATCCGACACATCAGCGTGAAAATGATTGCGCTTGATAAGAAATGAGCCAAGGCTTCGAAAAGCTCGGAAACAGACAGGCGATGCGCCGACAACCCCATTTGGATTGCATTACACCTTGCCCAAACGCCATTCCCATACGGGTGGTGTGACGCCAAGTTCACAGTGCATGTACATAATTAAGAAGTATAAACAGGACACTCCCGTTGGTCCAGCCACTTTTGGTGGGTCGTAACTTCGGAGACGTCGTAGCGCGTAAAAGATCAAGGTGCCTCAAAAGGCGGGGAATCGAGTCAGAATATTAAAAAGATAGGCCTCATTACCAGGGGCGAGAGGAGCCTCAGCGGATGGATTGTGGCAGGATCGAGAGCGGCGTATGGGCGAGATGTGACTTGAGGGATTGCTGCATCTTCGAGGCAAAACTTGAGTCGATCCCGTCTTCGAGCAGACCAATGCCACTGTCGTCATGGTTCGGTTCTTGCTGAGAAGTGTTCATGTCCATATCATAGCTGAAGCTCATATCGTATTGTGACTGTTGAGCAAAGCTTCGAGCGTTGACTGATCATCTTGTGTTAGTTAACTACCATGGTCTAGGACTGCGCAGATGTCAAAACTCACCATCATGATTCGTATTCGATTCCTGCATCGCAACATTGGTCGTCGTTGACATGAAGGATTGGGTAGGGTCAAAATCGGCGTCGAGGCTGCTGTAGCGGCTTTCATTGTTGCTGCCGCTATTTCCATTGGCCATGCCGGCGTGCATAGCATTGTCCATGACTGGAGAGAGAGTAGGCGATTTCCAGTCTGGTGCGCTGTGGCCCAAAAATCCGCCGAGCGACGCCAGCCACTGACCCATCTCATCGACAAACACCTTGGTGAGCCACCAGCCCTGAAAGCTTCGACCGTTCTCAACAGTGATTTCACGCAGCGCGGCCCCGCCAAGGGCACTGACACAATGTAAAATTGTACGAGCTGACGCGTTCGGAAATCGAGATGGTAATCGGGTGAGGAAGGCAGCGATGCGATCGATGACTGACTCCATGGGGTCTGCGGGAGGGTCGGGATGTGTTGCATGGTGTACTGCACCAGACGTGAGATGCACATCTTGTGGCAACGGGCCTAACATGGATCGGATCTCCGCGGTCAAGATGTTGTAGACCTCCTCGTGGTTGCAGGAGCCCGGCAGCTCATTTGCAATGATTCGCTTCAAATTGACGTACTCCACCCAGTCAGCGAACATTTGTATACGGTGGTTGTCGGCAGTGAGCAGCACAGCAGCTGCATGGGCAGTGGAATTGACTCGGAGCATTTGTCGTAGCAGGTGAGCAAATAGAGTGGCGGGCTCTAGTTTGGCTTCCAGTACGTGCATTGGAAGCTGCGCAAACTTCGCGTTGATGTGCGGGTGGAGAGTCTTCGCGACATTATCGAGGAATCGAAGGACTGGCGGCGGCGCTACTTGAAGCGTAAGTTGCGAAACGTTGCGAATCATCTTCTGATACATCATCCAATCGCACTCCTTGATCCAGGGTGCCAGTTCGGGCGCAGAGAAGAGCTTTTGCACTGGCACAGTGAGGGTACCATGAAAAGTGCCAAACAACCGGAAGAACTGCTTCTCTTTGCAGTATCGTACAGAATCAATAAGTGATGTAACGTGCGTGCGGTACATGGCAACCAGATTTTGGACAGAGTCTGGATCGGTTCGTGCGGGCAGATAGGGCGTGATATCAGGAAGCTCGACTTCCAAGCCATCGGGTGCTTCGAGGATATCTGGAGTAGGAAACTTGAGCTCGTGCTCATACGATGTTTTGGTGCGGGCGTGCTCGGAGCGGTACTGGGCGGAGTATATATCGGTGTACAGGAGACCTTTCGAGGCTGTCGCAGCATAATGGGCGCTTGTGGACTCCAACGCGTTGTCCCGCGGTGGGAACTGTGCGCTGTCTGCAGGGAGGCGTGGGATGGAGCTGGAAGAGTCAGCAAGTCTGTCGCAAGCTAATGTGTTGGTAGTACATACTTGAAATCTAGTTTGGGACCGGCTGACGCCTGGCGCTTCAGCGCGTGCTGAGCCATGGCGCCGCTGGTGCTGGGTCTCCTCGAGTCTTCGCCGTCGTCGCTGTCGTTGATGAGGGCCAGATCGACGTAGTGGTACTTGGATTCACCGCGCACGCCGAGCCGTCGCGTCTGAATGCCGGGGAAAATGACGCGCACGAGCTTGCCGAAGGAAGCAGGGTTGAGGGGAATCACGCGGTCCGTACCGCAGCGCTCGGCGTACTTGGAGTAGACGCGATTCCGTGGGACAGATGTTTTGGCGGTGCGACAAACGGACCTCAACCTGCATATTGTTAGCATGTGATGAACCCTAGCAGCCGGCGTCCTTACCAGAGCATGGCAAAGAGCTGCTTAGACTTCTCTGCCTTGGACGTCCTATCGTTTTGAATGACTTCGGCAGCCACCTCTTTGAGGTTGCGGTTTTCATTCTGCGCCAGCAGCTGACGCAATTCCTTGTCGTTGGTCGCGCTCCCCGACGCGGACGACTTCTTCTTCTTGTCCTCGCCCTCGACGGGCGGTGCCATGAATGAGGGCTGCTGTGGCTGCTGGACCATGGAGGTGTGGTATGGGTGGGTGTCCATGGGCTGTGATGACATGCCGTTGGGATGCGTTGGCTGTGGAGTGGACTCGGCGGGATAGCCCAGATACTGCTGCACGCTCTCGAGCGACATGTTCATGAGGTTGTCCTGCGCACTGGCATGCTGCGCCGCCTGTAGTAGCGCAGGCTGCAATGGCTCGCTGGTGAAAGCTGTGTTGTACTGGGGCTGGTGGGAAAAGTGCGATTGCCGTGGCTGCTGCTGTTGCTGCGGCTGGAACTGCTCAAACGAGTGGACACTCGTGGTAGAGGCCCGAGACAGCGGCCGATTGCTTCTGGTCGACATTGAGGTGTTGGAGCGCGAACGACGGAGGTCCGTGGCCATCGAGGGTGCAGATCGGCTGTCTGTTTACACCAAAACAAAGCGATGGCAACCGTTTGTGGCACGTCAATCGGCAGCCACACAGGCGTGTCCAGATGCCTGAGATGAGCACTGGCGATGGTTTAATGCGCCGTGACTGCGCTGGGGGCGGTCCTCTGAAGATGTACCGGGTGGATGCAGGTCGTCGGGTCGTGTTTGTTTGGGACCGGAGGCGCGGCGGGTCTGGTGCACTCGCAGCAAAAGTCGAGCACGGCGGGTAGGATGCTAGACAAAGGATAGGTAGGTCCAAGATAGGCGCAGGCGCGGCGTCGTGGCCGGTGTTGTGGGAGACAATGTCAAGAAAGGCCTGTGTTTGTTGTTCTTCATCTCGTCTAAGCAACGGCGAGCTGCTCGCACGGAGCCCCGGCCAGGACCAAGTCGGGTCACGTGCTCCTCACCACAACAAGGTCAGTACCCTGCACGCAGTGGAGTCGATCTGTCATGATGTGCACCAAGCAAATTAGCTGTGTGAAGCGCCATTAATTATAGCTCTGGAGAGTGACACGCCGCGATAACGCTGCATATGTGTGAATTTCATCCCATTGCCAGCGCCGCCATGAGTGGTGGGACCTGTTGACTGCCGGCTGGCTTGTGAAAGCAGGCGCGAACGTCATTCTAGCCGTTTACGTCACCCAACCCGCTTCCTGCTGCCCACAATCACAATCAACCGCCAGAAACCCTCCACCCTACAAAGCATCGTCCCCAACACCACGCTCCACGGAACAATTATACACAACACCTTCTGTGCCATCTCTACCTCTTGCACAGTTGCAATCAATCCGCAGTAAACCACCAACATGTCTGCCCAGGAGCGTGCCCAGCAAACGCTGTCCCAGCTCGACAAAGAGGTAAGCACTCATTTTGGTTGCGCAGGCTTCGGATCTTCGGATCTGGAGCACTGCTTGGCTGAAGTCCACACATTCAGACGAGCTTCCAGGATAGCAACTATCGCAGTGGAATGTGTCGCTGACATGTGCCCTCCAGCTATCCAAGTACCCCGCCCTCAACAACTTCGAGAAGTCGACCTCTGTGCCCAAGGTGTATGCCGTCTTGGGTCTCGCCGGCCTGTACTTTTTCCTCATCTTTTTCAACATTGCTGGCGAGTTCCTCGTCAACATTGCTGGCTTTATCATTCCCGGCTACTACTCCCTGAACGCTCTCTTCAGTGCCAGCAAGGTCGATGACACTCAGGTACGCCGTCGCTAACAGTTAGAGCGACCACATGCTGATTGATCTCCTAGTGGCTTACCTACTGGGTTGTCTATGCCTTCCTGACTGTCTTTGAGAGTGCCGTCAGCGCTGTGTACTGGTTCCGTAAGTCTTGGAAGATACCGCAACTTGCAATCCTTGCTGACGCAGGGCAGCCTTCTACTATACCTTCAAGTTTGTTTTGATCCTCTGGATGGCCCTTCCCCAGACCGCGTATGTTGTTTGAAAATCTGGACGTGTAATCAACAACTAACATCACACAGTGGTGCCCAGATCATCTTCCGATCTTTCCTCCAGCCCGTCTTCTCCCGCTACTTCTCCGAGTCTGGCTCGACCGCTGCCAACCTCCGCGCCAAGGTCGACTCCGCTGGCAAGCCCCATGCTTCGTAAGCGCTGAAGATAGCACCGTGTTGATGGCAGCGCGACCAGGTCGAGAGAACACAGTTCTAGGCAAGCAAGCTGGAGCTGTGCAGTCAAGAATAATGTGACCTGGTCCGAGAAGCGCTGCTTTGATGGCTCAGACACGCTGCGCTGGCCATCAAGTACGACAAGAAGATGCGATGTGCGATGACAACGATGTTAATGGGCGGAAGCTAAAGATATCCCTGCGAATGGGCATGAAGTGCCCTTGAACCTTATTTTAGTCTCTGTTGGATCTTGGGAAGCTGGTTCTCCTAGATTTGTCAGGTAACGAATTTCATGACCACGCCATATGTGACCATGGAAGTAAGAAACAATACACGTCTTTCCTTTACAAACTCTCTTTGTGATCCTGGCCATCTATATGTCTATAACTCACTCGCAAAGTGGTTACCAATCACTGTTGTTTTCTGGGGTATGATGTGTACGCTAGTTATCTCTCTAAGCCTTCACAAGAACACGGGTGCACGGACCCCGCGAACGACGTCAAACTGGCTGGAGGGCTCCCTGTAGCCCCAATCCTACGCCACATTTCCCTCGCAATTCGAAATTCTCCGCCAGCGACCTTCCCTTCGAGATACCTTGCTTCAGTGACTTCAACTCCTGTCTCGAGCTTGCGGTCATTGGTTCCTTTGCGGAAGAAGGCTCGATGACAGCCGAACCTGGGACATTGTCTTCTCAAGCTGCTCCTTCTGCAGATTCTGTAGCGATTAAGATATTTTCGTTTTTGTGTCTTCCTCGAGATATATGACTCATTATCTGATCAAATGTAGGGAGGGGGGGGAGGCTTTATAGACGAGCTTCTCCTGCATGAATATAGCAGTGAGACAAAGATTAAGCCGGACTTGCTTGGCTGAGTCTGGAGATAGAATAATTGTTGGCCGCCAGCTGTTTGATAAGAGAGATTTAGACGTTGTCAGAACGTACGCTGAACGTGCTGGGCAGTGCATTCGCGATTGTGGTGTGTCCGTGTTGGACTAGTGGACTGAAGCTTCAGACATTACTTAAAAGGCAACTCAACCCGCGAAGATCAACTTGGGACTCCAGTCAGGCTGGAGTACACCTGGCTGAGGTGGATGAGAGGGTATATCAGCTCAGAGAGCCCGCTATGGCGAACGTCGATGCGTACTTTCAGCTGGAATGTCGGCGATGACACTAAGATAAAACTTAAATGGTTGCGCTCTAATGGAGACAAAGGCGAACAAATTCGGTGTGAGTAGTCGGCATGAAAACGCCTATGGAAAGCTCATTCACCCTGGCGCAAAGGCGCACGGACCCAGCAAACGACTAGATCTGGCGCGCCTCCCTCAATTACCTTTGACCTGGTTCCGCGTTCTCTCTCGACCCCCTCCGTTGGTGTCTCCACCACAACGAAAGTTTCTTTCAGAGCGACTTCACGCCGATATGCAGTCCCCTAGCGACCCGGCGCCTGTTCCTGCGCCTACCATGGCCTCTTCGCCAGCCAAAGATGCCTTGTCAGAAGTTGCGAGTGATACCTCAACATCGAAAGAGTTCGTTGCCGACACCCGTACGAAATGGGCACCCTTTCCCTTCTTGGATCTTCCGCGTGGTGAGAGCACTGCCGTGCGAAGTGTAAATGCGAGACATTGCTGATTTTGTACGCCATCAACACAGACATCCGCCTCATAGTCTACGACCACCTCCTTACACGTTCTCATCAAGAAATATACGCCAAGAATCTTGGTCACCGCGAAGGTCCTCCGTCGAAAATCATCCTCGTTACACAACATCCTATTCCGCCAATTCACCTAGCATGCAAACTGCTCAGTGCGGAAGCCGGACCCTTTCTCAAAGCCAAGATCATGCGTTTGTCCACGCCGTGGGCAGCTCCACGAATCATACTGGATGCTGCTACAAGCCGGACCGCTTGTGCATTGGATGGATTTCTGGGCTCATTGTTCTACATGATCGAACAAGCGATGCGAGATCCGAGCAACGTAGAGGAGGCCATGAATGATATGCTTCTAGACTGCCAAGTCTCCAAGTAACAGCTTGAAGGTGTGAAAGCCTTTGCGGAGCGTACTGGATCATATATACGCGATTCTGGCATCACTATCAGAAGCTGGCCTGAAGAAGCTCGAATACTGTACGCCCAGGAAAATCTAGATCGTGGGCACATGCTTAATGCTCCCAGTCCGGTCGATCTCAATCATTACCGGGCCGAGGTTGGAAAAATGGCTCTGAAGATGAAGGCCTCGGCTCGAAACGGTCTGCTGTGGTTTGCAGTCATCTCGAACGAAGAGAACGGTGTGGAGCCCAATCTAACAGAGCACATATCAGAAATGTCCGAGTGCTGTAGAATCATTGGCCTGAAGACAGTGCTGCACACGGTCGGCTTCGAATCTAAAGAAGGCTCTGCGCTGCACGCCAACGGATGGCTGCGTTATGATGGCAAGATGAGCAAGAAGACGTGGACTGAGGAGTGGGCGTGACCGCACGCACAATTGCATATATCGAGATGACCGGAGTCAATGCGCAAGACGGTGTAAGGGAAGAAGTGGAATTTGGAGGCAGAACGATGCAGGAGTAGCACAGCATGGTAGCCCTTGAACCAACAAGCTACCCCGAATGTATAAAAACTGGCAGGGACCTCTTCACATTCAGTTAAATACGGACGATTACACCGCCAATGATCACATTCGTTGCAAAGCCTGTGACGCATGGTTTATTGACTTTCTCGATTTCGATTAGAGTCCTTCCTTCAATCTATATCTCCAAGTGAAGACTAGGTAACATCAGTACTATGATCTGGTATGATTCCTTGAAGCACGTCAGCGCTGTTGCAATTGCGCGTACCGGAACTTTTATATCCACTCCGTCCTACAAGTGTACGGATCTAGTAATCGATCAAGCCTCGTATGTCCGACCATACAACCACCGGACTTGATTGCTGGGCACGCACATCGATCAGTACGATTAGAAAGTGCTTAGAGAGATTGATGACGCGGGCTACGATGAGTACCTGGGTATATGCTTTTCGACAGGGAGGTGGATGAGTAGACATGGACTAACGACTGGGTTTGATCGTATACACGATGACATGCTCGCGAGAAGACTCGGTAGAGCTGGCATACCAAGCATTAGAAGTGAAGATCGAGGAGATCAGATGATGTGTAAGCAAAACAGCGTATCTGTAGCAAGTCTAGGCCAGCAAACATTATTGCGCATTCGAAGCCTACTAGGTACAGATATCACTAGAGTACGTATACCTGTTCATATTTCAACAGAGGGTGGATGAACTTTTGACCGCACGTGGCAGCACTTTCACATGTCTTGGCGCACGGACCAGGCTAACGGCCGTTACTAGCGCCCTTCGACTTTCAAGACTTTGCCTGGGACTCGACTTGTCTGACCACACACACACATAGTATCTTTCCAACCAAAGAAGTCCTCCCATTCTTCAACCAATGACACTCACATTGCGATGCCCACAACAACGCCTTGTCGCCCCGACCTTGCTTTCCCGAAAAATGCAAGTGGCATGTCGAAATTGACCGATACCGACACGATGGCTTCCATTGCACCAGCGCGGTCGCTACGCAGCGGGCCGAGGACCCTGAGCCCAGCCGCCACGTCTGCGCCGTTTACACCGCAGCCCTTCGGACTCCTGGGATCTACCACGATGCAAGCATTTGCTTCTCTTGGGTCGACGATGCCCAAAACATTCCATTTCTTTGGTTCGGGAGCTCGAGAGCCATTTCGATTTCTTGATCTCCCTCGCGACATTCAGTTCATGGTTTATGATAATCTCTTGACTCGCACTCACAAGGACATCACGCTGAGTGTACCTGGCGCACCGCCGAAGGCAAAAATCACTCTCATCAAGCCAGACCCTATAGCGCCTATTCATCTGACTTGCAAGATGCTCAGCCAAGAAGCAGGACCTTTCCTGAAGGCTAAGATCTTGCGCATGTCTGCGCCATGGAGAGCTCCTCGACTCATCGTTCATGCTGGTCCAATTATTACATTGCTCAAAGAAGGAGGGGTGTTGGATCAGATACTGTCGCGCATCGGTTGCATGCGGGACGGCTTCAACGTCCCGATGACTGATCATATTCAGCAGCAACTGCCTCCGGACCTGCTGCTCAGAGGACAGATGATGCACGATCTTATGGTGTATACTAAACAAGCTGGACTGTGGCTGAAAAGAGTGGACACTTGTATCGACCGGACTGAAGATGCGAAGGAGCGCAGCATGGATGCGATCGGCAAAGGCGTAGACTACCGTATCACTACGGATGAGCTAGCCTACCACCCCGGTGACGAATCGCGAGATGATCTGCTACGGATTGCGGTCGTGTTTGGGGACCGTGAACCTGTAGGCTTTGACATGCGAGTCTTTTTCGACAGGCTGTCGTTCATGTGCGACATGAAGGAAGTCAAGACAGTGTTCCAGACGTTCGGCTGGGGCTCAGAGGCGTTCAACTTCAGCGCAGACGATGAGTTCCTTCGCTTCGATGGTGAGATGACCAAGAAGACGTGGGAGGAGGAGTGGGCATGAACAATTGCTTGGTGGATCCCCAGGTATTGATTGAAGTCAGCTTGTGTATTCGAGCACGTGAGGATTGGTCGCCACACTCTGGTCGGGCTGAAGTCTAATATGCTCTAAGATATCTTGTGATCGCTGACTGCATTACTATCAGTCACGAGTCTAATCGCGCCCTGTGTGTGACGTTTTGCCATCGACTACCAAGCCTCGTATTTACCGCGTGTGCCCTCACTTTCACCTTGCTTTGGACGGCGCACGGATCTGTGAACGGTTATCACTAGCGCACCCCGCTACGCTTTAGCTCTTGATTGCTCTTCTCACTCCTTCGCTGTTTGCTCTCGATCTCTCTTACAATCTCTACAAAATCCCCGCCCATCAATCTGCTGTGCCCTCAACCGAGCCCCACTTTAAGTTACAGAACTCGTGTTCGCCGCCCGCCATGACACCTTCTACCGCCGACATGGGAGCTGAAGTCAATGGATCAACTGCTCAAGCGACTGCCACGGAGGGCTCTCCAGCGACTCCGTCGTTGGAGCCGCTCCCCTTCTTACGACTACCTCGCGATATACGCCTCATCGTATACGACAACATGATGACCCGAACTCATCATCGCATCTCGTAAGACTCACCGAACGGGCCGGCAGCTGTTACACTCGTGTCAGCAGATCCCATACCGCCTATTCATCGCACCTGCAAGCTCCTGCATGCTGAAGCCGGACCCTTTCTGAAGGCTAAGCTCGGGCGCAGCTCGGGCGCATGTCATCACCATGGGCAGCACCGCGACTGATCATACACTCCGGCAGTGCGAACGAGTTCTTACTTGAAGCATGGGGCATAGTGGACGAGATCGTGTACCAGGTTGATGCTGTCAGGCAGGACGGGATCCTTAGCTTGGATGAAGAGTTTGTGACTCACCTACCTCTCAACCCACTCCACCGGTAAAAGATTTTGGACATACTCATAGCTTATACAAGGCGTGCCTCCAAGTTCACGGTCGACCTGCAGGTGCCTGTATGCAGCTGGAAGTCCGAGGCGCAACAAGTACTTGAGTCAGACTCCTGCCGACCTGCCAGTGAATATTCTGATGATGGATATCACCATGTAGCTATCAATTCACTAGCCAAAGAGCTTCGAACCGGAACCCAGTGAGGCTTATTCCAGATTGCAATCCTGTTCAATGGTGTTAAAGTCACGACATCCGAACAACAGAAATTCCTGACGCGCGTCCACCAGATTTGTGACAAATACTCGGTAGGGACTTCATTGCGTACCATTGGCTGGAGCTCTGAAGTCTTTGAGGCAACGCCATCTGATGACTATGTAAGATTCGATGGCGAGATGACAAACAAAATATGGAACGAGGAGTGGGCATAATTGCTTGAAGGTAGGCACGCCTCTATCGGAACTATGATGGAGTCTGCAGGGACAGTGGTGGACAAAAGCATACTTGCCTCAGGAAGAACGGAGAGTGATTATGGTGTAGCAATCCATGGATGGGGAGGTACAGATGAAGGAACTTTCAAATTTGGGAGATGTTATAAATGCTGGAAATTTATCTGCTGAAGCTGAACCATTCCTGATAGGACTCTTGTCAGTGGTCCATCCAACTTGCTTTTCTTTCAAAGCCTAGCGTCTCAACAGGGTTGCTCATTCAAATAAAATGAAAGTGTAAGGAAAGTCCTTCTCGATCGTAGATTATTGACAACGTCATGGAAGTAGCTACAAATTACTCGTATAAGAAGCAGCTCGAGGGTTTAGCGACCCTTCATAAGTGAGACTAGCACCGATCTAGAGAAGGCAGAGATGGAGAGAGTGTTTCACTGAGCAGTGATACGGCCCTGCCTTCACCTTTACTTCATTTCACAAGGCGCACGGACCAACAGATGACCGCGCCTAGCCTAGCGCGGCTTACGTGCACGATGTATATCACGCTAGTCTTCTCACTTATGCTCATTCGACTTCTTTACCCCAGAGTCTACGGAACTTTGCACAAGACTTCGGTGTCAACACCTCGCATCACGCGCGAAGCCTGTCATGACGCCCTCTCCCGCAACTGCCGCAGCCGTGGCGGGTGCTACAAATACCTCAACGTCTCAAGTCACCGGTCTTGATGCTGCTCAGCCTAAACCCACTCAGCCTTTCTGCTTCTTGGATCTCCCACGAGACATCCGCCTCATCGTATACGACAATCTGCTCACGCGTCGCCGCGAAACCATTACGCACAACTACTACGGCACGGTAATGAAAGTGACTCTTGTCACGGCACAACCTATACCACCCCTCAACTTGACCTGTAAGCTGCTTCACGAGGAGGCAGGGCCTTTCATCAAGCCTAAACTCGAGCGTCTGTCAGCGCCATGGGCGGCGCCTCGCCTGGTCATTCAAGCTCCGCACTTCTTCAACAATGTACTATATTGGCGATTCATGGTGGGGGAGATCATCAGACAGATTGGCTTTGCCAAAGACAAGATATTGTATGATGTTTTCAAGGCAAAGGCCGAGGGAAGCGTGCACGGCGATGGTGTCACCGCACAAATTATCAACGATGTCGCTCCATTCGCTGCGAAAGCTGAAAGATTCATACGCGAATCCGGTATTTCAATGTTGAGCTGGAAAGCCGAAGCCTTCAGAAGTTATAAGGAAGAAAGCTCTTTTCACGGGAGGACCGTTCTCCAAAATCCTGGATACCGTCCAGATGAATATATTGTCACCGATGCGGAACTTGACGCCAAGACCCAAGAGGTAGCAAAGTCGGCACGGGCTGGTCTGTTACACATCGCCGTTCTCTTTGATGATCCGAACGAGGAAGCTCACAGCTTGGAACAGTTCTTGAGCAACTTGAGAGATATGCTCCAGTGGTACAGGATCAAAGCTGCGGTACATACCCTCGGCCGGCCCTCTCACGAGTCTCAGGTGAATGGTTTAGGGTATATGCGCTTTGATGGCGAAATGAATCTGAAGACGTGGAACGAAGAGTGGGCATGATTGCGACGCGATCGATATCTTCAAGGTAGTCTCAAAAGCAGGCATAGCCTAGTACGATAGAGAAAGGCATGCGGTGGTCGAGGAATATGGAGCAAATTACGAGTTGGCAAATTTACAGTGCACCGGTTACCAAGAATCATCATCTACGGTTTGCACAATGAGGGGTTCCCAGCACACGGCAGTCTTATAGATTGAGAAAGAAGACAATTTCTGCTTACCCTCCCCCTTATACAATGATGCGTGACGTGAAGCCAATGTACCTGTAAAGGATAATGATGTAGTCTCATCATGCGATATTTTCTGTCTTCGATAGCATGGAGCGAAACGTGATACCAGTATTCTGAGCCCCGCATGAATGAGTTCACCCACTGCGGCATCGCTTGGGATAGAGAAAAAATAATTACGATCATTGAGTCATCACATGGTCTTTGAGTGGCCAATCATTTAGTATGATGTCCTCAGTTGGCGAGTAGTAATCGAGAGTTTTCGAAGTCCGAGTCCGAAGGCTCGATGTCTGATGTGAGAGACTCGATTTTAGAATCTGGATGTACTTCTCTGGGGAAGCGATAGGAAGAATGCTAACTACAGAGGCGCACAAGTTAGCTCGTACAAATGATGATGTAATTTCAAGGTAATTAAAGTAACTATACTAAGATGTCTTTCGACTTCGTTCACTATGTTTCTTTGCAGTGTTACGGATGGAATTACATTGTATATCTGAATTTGCGTTCAGTCAGTTTCACTTCTTGGGGCATGTGATCAAATATCACGTAGGACTTGTGCATTCACAATGCACTGATTGACTGCCTAGCCAGCCGGCCCAGGCAGTGCAATGTTCGACCGCGCTCTATGCAATAGAACATTCCCCACAGCCCACTGCGATCAAAACTCTAAGCAAGACTCTGCACTCCCGGCACAATCTCGACCTCAACCTCGACTCTCAAAGCAACACTGAGCTCAACCAGGAATACGGGTACGATGATCTCACTAGCCGCCCTGTCTGACGCGCAGAGAACCAAGACATCCATGACCTCGCAGTCTTCCACAGAGAACATCACCAAGACGCTCACAGTCCAAACACTGCCTACAAACCAGGGTACCTCCAAAGCCAATGGCAGTGGCTTCAACTTCTCAGGTCTGCCCCCTGAGCTGAGACTCTTGGTATATCATCAGCTCGTCGTTCCGAAGCGACACAAGCTTTTCCAAGATCAGCGGACGGAGCGGGACTCGGCGACGAGAGTCGATTTGATCATGCCAGATCCTATCCCTCCGATCCACTCGACCTGCCGCCTCGTCCACAACGAGGCCGCCCCAATCTTCAAGAAATCGGTGCCACCGTCAAAAATCCCTCGCATCGTCTTTCGGGGCAGTCCTTATACCACCCGCTGCATCATAGATATGGTAGACGTCATGGAAGTGATCGACCGTCTTCTCGGCATGCGATACTATCCAGACGCCCATGACAACAACAAGGGTCGGATGGTCATGTTGGAGAATTCGACCTCCTTGCTCAAGGACGAGATCAAGACCGTGCAGCGTTTCGTCGACTGGAACCTGAGCTACTTCAGTGACCCCCGAGGCAGACCTTCCATCGCACAGAGCCAGGCACACCCGATCCATATTGTGCATGAAGATCACTGGCGAGGTGACCAGGGGACCCTGTTCGAAGACATGTTTGGAGGGGAAATCTGCTTCATCAGGCAGTTTCCGGTCCTATTACATAGCCTTGGGGAACCACTGGGAGAGCCATACGAGGCGTGGGAAGGGTGGTTTCAGTATGGCGGAAAGCTGGACCGAGAGATCTGGAATGCAGAGTGGGCTTAAGCAGGAGCACAGGAGAGAGAATGGAGGTGGACAGGACATCGACTGACGGAATGAGACATGGAGATTTGGGGAACTTGTTGAGGTAGTAACATTCAGATTGGACCCAAGAGCATTTAGAATCGTCGCATTGAGATGTGGTGACGCATACCTTGAGTTAGGAATCAGCTGCACCGGGTATAGAGCCGTAGTAATTGAAGCGAATGAAAATGGAAAGTTTTGCACATGAATATCGAGGATTTTTGAGGTTATGCGAGGCGCGTTTAGTCGTGCTGTCGTCTTTTCCAGGAGTATCGAACCTGGCTGAGTGAAGGACGTTGGATGATGTAGCAGGGTGGCGTTTGGATCTCTTTGACAGACTGCCTTTATTGCCGGGTGTCGTTTGAGTCGTTGTTCATTGATCCAATGATTCTTGGTGCTACAGTCGGACATTTGGTATCCTCAGTGATCGTAAGCAATCAACGATTCTCTCGAGTTTGTCGAGTGCCAGCACTGGTTCACAGCTCATCTAGAGGATCACTATTTGGAACTGGAGGTTTGGCTATAAATGTTGTATATTTCAGCGGACAGGCCAATTGCATGTCTTGCGGTGCTAATAGACCTTCCGATCTTACGCTTTACGTAACGACACAGTGAACTTAGTGAGATTACAGTGTCTAAGTGAAAAGGCTTCTAGCTATTCCTTCTGTTGGACTGAGCGGTGAAACAACGGGTAGTTTTGTCCATTCATAGAGCCTCGTGAGTTACTGACAACCGCATCCTTCGCGACATAAAATACCCCACAGCTCACTGCAACGACTCTTCTCTATCTACACAACATATCGCCTCACCAACTCAACCTTTACTCTCGATTGAACGCAAGAATCCATCAGAGTCACAGCTACAATGACTACTCCAGCCGCCATCCCTACCACACAGGAGATCTGCCAGACTCCCGCAGTCCAAATGCCGATTTCCCAGGACGCCTTCAGGGATTCACATGAAGGGTTCAACTTCTTAGGTCTACCTCTCGAGCTGCGTATCATGGTGTACGGGTATGTTGTCAAGCCAGAATGGCACACCATTGTGGAGGAGGAACCAGAAGTGGACGAGGCGACCGAGATGAGGCCATCGATTAAGAGAGGCGGGAAGTTCTCCAAGTCAAAGATGAACGAATTATGGGAGCTGGAAGCTATGGCACGGAAGAACAAGGTAGAGTCGACCAAGCTGGAGAAGCCCAAGCCGAAGCCGCGACTTGCTTTGCGCATACCGAACTCCATACCTCCTATCCACCTCACTTGCCGCCTTCTTCTCGAAGAGACCCGTAAGTACCTCAAGCCATTGGTGGTACCAACCCGCATCCCACGCATCATGTTCCATCCCAAGAAGATCCCCGATTACGAGTATGATCTGGAAACTCTGCTGTACAATATCAAGGATTGCATCATGAAGCGCGACTATGGTGAGCTTTCAGGCCTGACGAAGGTGGGAAACTGCGAGTCGCGTAAGCTCTCCTACAGTGAGGCCATCCAGTGCTTTGTCGAGCGAACTTTGAAGGCCATTCCAGCGCACGAGGTTGAGAGTGACAACCTAGCCCGTCGAGCCACTCCTCTACACATAGTGCTCCAATCTCCCATGCGCAAATATGTCTGGCCGCGCTTCGAGGATGACGTCGGCTTTGAATGTGCCTGGAACTATTCCCTCGCCGTTCATATATACAGCATGGGCAAGCCTCAGACGCCATTGCTGAAAGATCATGAGGGGTGGTTCGAATACAAAGGGAAGCTGCAGCAGGAATCTTGGGATGCAGACTGGGCCTAAGCAGGACATCGGACCAGAGCCTAGGATGAAGAATGGTAACGGAATTGAAGGAGAATGGTGGACAATGTCACATCACCATTCAGACAGGCGTCACTTGTGGCTGATCTGAGCGTCACAAGGAAGATGAGTCTTCTTGGGTATGAATGATACGAGTAGCAGTTTTCACGAATGATAATAATGCACAACGAAGTACTTAGCTATGAAATGACATTGCATGAAATCAATTTATCCCACGAAAGATCCGTCCAAGCTGTGTCGTGTTCTATCGCATGCCAATTCTGCTTGGTGAAAGTGGTTCAGAGAATCGAATCGAGGCCAACATACATCCACGAAACCCGAAGGTCAAGTCTTTTTCACTTTGGGGTCAGGTATCCGTGTTGAATACTTCACGCGGCCAAATTGGTTCATATGTCGACTGAACAATGAAAGACGGTACGATACTTAGAAGACACATTTCCGTAAAATCATGTATGCGTGGCGATATTCGTGTATGATTTATGCTCCATGGGTGAAATTGTCACCCATACATGAATAGGTGAAGATGTGATTTCGCTGCTTCATTGCCTAGTGAAAGTGGGAGTGAGTGAGTGTCGAATCACGGCGCACCGCACGGCCATCTGCTCTCAACGTTCTACCACGTACCTTTCACTCTTAAGTTTTATCGCGTACCTTATACTCTTAAAGTTCCGGCCTCCACCATTGCGACTTTGCAATCACAACTCGGCCATCACCACACAAAGAAGTACTTCGACACCGCAGCTTCGACCCTTACATCCACTCCGGAACGAAACATGAATCCATTCGGCATGGATACTTCATCGCCAGTATCTGCCCAGCAACAAGCTCAAAGGGCTACAGACGAGCCTTTCCGATTTTGGACCTACCACGTGGTAAGCATGCCGTTCTTAAGAGGATATCTGTAAGACATTGCTAACTTTGATACCTTTGCTTTAGAAATCCGGCTCATGATCTATGAGAACCTCGCTACTCGAACATGGGTCACCCTCAACGACGACCGATCACCAGAGCTCAGTCCAGAACCTGGACTCGCGCTGGTCATGTCCGATCCAATTCCTCCCATTCACCTCACCTGCCGATTTTTGCTCGACGAAGTGGTGTCCTTCCTCAAACCACTAGTCCTCTCATCCCACACCCGATCGGACATCTCACGGATCGTGTTCTGGGGCGGCAATGTGGATAATGAGCTGGAATTGGTTCTTCTCGCGATTGACCATATTTTTCACTTCCGAGACCTACCAGCCTCCCAGGAAGTACTACTCAAAGACTTGGTGAAATTCACTCCGCTCTCCATGAGTGGTGTTCGTACCATACAGAAGTTTGTCGATCAGACCTTAAGGAGCTATTCTATGCCAGAAAACTGGGATACTATGCCGATCCACGAATCGAAATCTGTGCACATCGTACAGACTCGTGTGCCCGAAGATCAAGCGCGGTACTTCCAGGATAGTCTGCTTGGAATCATTTTGGCTGCCAGCTTTCAGTTGTAGCTTACGGTGTCGAGGATCAGGAGGCTCTGTCCATCAACGAAGATGAAAATGAGTGGTTCAGATATTGGGGAGTGATTTCGAAGAAGGTTTGGGATGCCGGGTGGGCATGAGCTGTTGTCCGAAAGGTGGATCAGATCAGAGAGGGGATCTGTATGGTGATTGCGCTACCCAGGTAGCCGTCAGGAGTCTGATAAGGCTTGGGAGTCTTGGGTCGACACGATGGGCATCTGGCTAGAGATAACATCAAGAGCCCCGAATGAAAAGTTGGCGATATTGTCAATCTTTAACTCCACGACTGGTACGCCGCCAGTCTCCAACGTGCCAGGCATGCTGCGATCATACCCAAGGCCAGCTTGACGTGTCTGTTATGGCCTTATCCCGGTATCCTGAAGGCGCTGGGTTGTTTCTCGATATGACATCTAGTAATTCTAACGTAGTGCTGACCCTCAATCTATCCCGCAAGATGTATGCAAAATCACATGTCTTCCTCAAACAACCAACATCACGCTAAGATAAATAGCGACTAGAGTGATTGCCATGTTCACATGATAAGACCCACTATCCCATCCAGGCGACATCATACCGCCTCCCCTCTACCAGCAGCTTATTGGCTAGGTATCTTATTCACATCACGTAATCCTTGAACGCTCTCGTCGCCACATTCCTCTCAAACATCAGATCCAACTCCTCATACGTCCTGCCCTTCATCTCCGGGACTCGCAAGTACCACCATAGTAGACAAGGAATACTTAGTCCACCGAAGAAGAAGCCCAACTTTCCGCCTAGATTCGCTTCGTCTGGGTTGATCAGGTACGGGATGGCGACGGTCATGATGATGCCGAAAAGAGCTTGGACAGCAGTGGCGACGGCGATGGTCTTGGAGCGGACTTTTGTAGCGCTGACCTCGCAGAAGATTGTAAAAGCGACTGGACCGACGCTCCAGTTATAAACGGAGTTCCATACTAGAAGTCTTGGAAGATAGTCAGCTTCATGTCGGTATTTAGGGTTATGGATACTGACAATGAGGACTTTGCCCAGATGGCTCCCGTTGTAGACACGCAGTCGAGTATGCCGACCAGGAACATGATGATCGTTAGGATTGCAAGGCCGGTGCCGAACAGAACCCTTCTTCCGAATTTCTGCATCAGGTACCATGATAGGAGTACGCTGACCCAGCCGATTGCCATGAAGCCGATACCCATATTGAAAGCTTGATCTGTTTTCAAGCCAGCGAGGGTGAAGAAATAAGTTCCGTAGTTGATCAGGTACACGCCTACAGCCAGGATATACGATGTCAGCAATGTTCAACATGTGAAATGTGTATAGCGGCATTCTTACCGCATAAAACCTGCGTGGAATATACGCCAATCGCGACCTCCGTCCTGCGCCAGTTGACTTTCCTAAACACATCTCGATACGTGCTCCCCGCCTCCATGTCCGTTTCGAGCCTATCCGTCTCGACGATCTGCGCCAGAACAGCCTTGACATTCACCTTGTCGCTCGCAAGCCTCTTCAGCGCCGCCTCCGCCTCTTCGATCCGTTGCTGACGAACAAGCCACCACGGACTCTCGGGCGCAAAGTACATGCCTGGTATGATGACAAGACACCAAAACCACTGCGTCGCAAAGGGGATAGAATATGCCCAGTGATCCGTCCGATGTTGCGTCGCAGCCGCCACTCCGTTTCCGAGTAGTTGACCAGTGACGAAGCAAAGATTGACGTATGAAGTCGAAATACTCCTCATTGCAAGCGGGGACACCTCAGACGCATACACGGGCGCAATCACCACAAACGTTCCCAGCACTAGTCCAGCAAGCACCTCGCCAGCCAAAAGTACGTGCAGCGACCGCGCAAAGAATTGGATAAACACCAGTCCAGCAACTGCAATCACGCACGCGTTGAAAGTCTTCTTGCGCCCATACCACTCCATGGGATATGCAGCTGCGAGGGCACCCACGACTTGTCCAATCGGATTGCCCATGCCAAGTCCGGTCTGCCAGGCGGCGGGAATAATGTAGCCATCATCAAAGGGGATGCCGAAGTCGCGTTGGAAAGCCGGGACGGCGTAGAGGTTTCCTAGGAGTTGGGGGTCGAATGCTGGGAAGATTATTAGTACATGCTATTTCATATTTGGAAGGGAAATTGGCAGAAGTCATTTTGGGATTGAGATGGAGAAGAATGAGGGGTATGATAGTTGGGAGTTTGGAATGGGAAGGGTTGGAGGTAGGAGGTTTGTGTGTAGTGCCTACCTAGCATAATCACCCCAAGACTGAAATATATCGACCACCCTATCGCTTTGGGATACAGCTTTATCGCATCTTTGAACGACAGCGCGTGCTCAAGCTCAATCGCCTCTCGTACTTCTTCCGCACTAATCGAGAGTTTCCGAACGATTGGTGGTTCGGCATCTTTGGGCGAAGTCGCCATGATGGGAATGCTCGAGGAAGAGCTACCCAACCGTTGACTGCAAATTATGAATTTGTTGGCAGATTGGCAAGAGAAGAGACATGCGGGACCAAGCCTCCAGAAGCACGCACAAGTCAGCCATCTTAAATGCTTATGTCGAGCTAGGATGGGCATGTGCAATTGGGGACAGGCGTTATCTCTCCGCAGGGTCCATGTAGCCGAAGCGGGGTTGCGACGGCACATGGTCCCTCTTCAGGAAATCGTGCGTGTGTTTCCTTGCAATGTTACACCGGGTCATCACCACGATGGGCTAAGAACACCGGCGCTGTATTTGATGCCACGCGACCGAGTTGCTGCTTGAAGAGCGGTGTTTGATCGCTTTGCAGGTTGGCGTTAGACTGGGTTATGGTGGATAAGTCGAGTCGATATTGATAGGCAGGAATAGGAACGAACTATACAAAAAATTGAGATATGGGGTCACATATCGCAAATCCTTCTTGGTGCAGCGTGTGTAGCGTTGAGTTGCTGATTTATTCGTGGGGATGGATATGGCGGTGTGGTCGATGGTGAGAATCGGGTGAAGGACTTCCATCGTGAGTACTACCCACCTGCACAACCACCTCAACGCGTACATCAAGCTGATGCATAGACGTGAGCAGCAAGATGGCGGGTTTACATCAAGACGAGCAGAATACGCACAAAAAATTTGACGGAAGAGGGAGTTCTCTATTGTTGATATTTTGCATCCCATTGTCGACTAAGTACGTCCGCAGAATGGATATTCCACCGCAGGCGGGTTCGCTACCAACGAGACATCTGCTGCAGCCTAGACCATGGACTGTGACATGACAGACAACCCATCACAACAAGAGTGTGTCGTTTCCGGAACCTCTTCATATCTTACTAGCAAAGGCATGCGTAGAGAATCTAATAACCAAAACCTTCGCATCTTTTCGATGTCCATTTTCGTTCCCATGCAGATGAAACCCGCTGAGCACCACCACCTTATCATCTAACCTTGCAGTAAAACATAAACAAAAACCAATGTCCAAAACATTTCCGAATATCTATTCCCCTGACACCTCCCGGTATCCATCACCACCCCAATCCCCCCCTTCCCCTCCTTCCTCCCCTTCAGCCACTACCACTAACACTCCAACACCTCATCCTTCCCACCTCCTCAACACTCAACCTCGCACCCAGGCTGAGGATACTCTTCACCGGCAATAAGATGGCGGGCCTTCATTCCATTCATATCAGCCTCATACAACCGGGCCTAGGTATATCAGAGATTATTCACTGCCAATATTGATAGTCTGACATAAGCAAGGCTGCATACATTAGTGGCACGATATGGAAGATCGGAGTTGAATTGACGATCATGCTCGGGTCGTGTAAGTTGATCATTATTAGTCGTTCTTGTATTTCTGCTCAGATGAGAACTCTGGCCCTTCTCTACTGCGTCCTATCTAGTTTCCACATTCTCCTCCTACCCATCTAATCCTCCCATCCGCTCCTACCATACAGTACATGACATGAAATCCCCACACTGTCTTCTCCTCTTTCTCCCGTATCCAAAGCGCCCCAAATCCCCTTCTCAAAATACTCATTCCCCCCTCCCCCATCATCGCCATCCAATCTGCACCATACTATATATCCCCTCCCGTTTCCCAACACCATAATCTTCTCCTTTATTTCCAGTTCTTGACTTCGATTATGACGATCTGCTCGGGCGATGCGGTATTTCTCTCGATAGCACAACACAGCACGTGACCATGATGAGATATGTGCTTGATGGATAAGCTGCTATAAGCAAATATGCGTAGTGACGAGATCAGCAGATCTAGTGACTTCGTTCGCTGAGGGTAGCGGTCCTGTTGCTAACGAGCCGGTAATCAGAAGCGCAGCAGAAAACTTCACATGAGGACGCCGTACCCGAAGGCAAGGAAGTGGTGAACGGTCGAGTGTAAGATACCTTCGCTGTGGCCGGATCATGGTTGTATTCTGCTACCTGATGCGACTCGGTAGTATCAAGTGGGATCATCCCGACACTCTGCTGCTCCCAGCAACACCCCAATTTTTAAACGCCGTGAAATGCCCAGCCCAGATATAAACGCCGTATATGCAATCGTAAATCATCGCTTCTTCACGCGTCCCCCAGTAAAAGGCTTCAACGCGCCCTTGCCCCGCGAAGTCGGGAACGTGACCTTGTTCTGCGGCCTGCGCCTCAGCTGCTTCTTGGTCTGGCTCTTGTCCTTGTCCATATTCCTCTGCTTCTTCAGCGCGGTCTTGGAAACGACGGTGTCGTCGACGTCCATGTCTATGAGGAGACAGTTAGCCCATGATTCTGCTCGCTCAGCCAGTGCGGTGGAAGCGGGTCAAAGGCGCATTGTAGCTCCCCTTGCTCGGTGAAGCCGACCACGTCGGAGCACAGGCCGAGCTGGAAACACAGGTTCCGCAGCTCGCAGCTGTCCTGGGCGGGATCGAGCTTGGTGCTGGTGGGGTCGCAGAGGGAGCGGGGGAGCGGTGCAGTGAGGAGAGACAAACCTTTGGGGAAGTCATCCTCTTTGGCCTCGGCGGTTGCTGTGGGTGTGTTAGCGCATGATGCTGGAATTGTGTTGGGCGTCATACAGTCCTCAGCCGTGTCCATGTCGGTCTTCTCAGGCTTCGTCTGCTGGATGGTGTCGAGCAGCTTTGCGTGGATGCGCTCGGCGCGGGCTTTTTCTGCGGGACCGAAAACTCGGGCGCGCAATTTGGTGCGGTTCGCCTTTTTGCTGCTTGCGCGTGCGCCTTTTGCCATTGCGAATGTGGTGTGGTGGTTTGTGGTCGAGGGTGGTGGTTGCAAGTGGTGGAGTGGAGCACAGAGTAAGTCGTCAAAAAAGTTGGCGGCGCAATTTTGGGTGGCGACGGGAAGGCTGTCGAGATATTACCCGTGCGCCCGCCAGATGGTGGTGCCGGAGCGCGTCGCTAGTGACGCTGACTTTGGGACGACAAGCCCAGCGAGCAGAAAGGCCGTCCGCCGCCAGAGCCGCGGGCCCGTTGACGGCGACAGCATTTCCTCCTTCGTCCTGTTCTCTACTCCCCAGCGCTATCTCTACCCGTGTCTGCCTGCGCTGTGTCTCTGCTGGTGCGACTATATCGGAGCAGGCTCGAGTTTTGGAAGCCGAGAGCATCACCGGTCCGCTACCCAGGAAGGAAGCAGCGAACCTCACCACGCCCGTGATATTCGCCTTCACGCGTTCTCTTACCTGCGCCGCCATTGCTAGCTACATCTCCGTCCGACGGCAGCCTCCAATGCTTTCTCGCGCCGAAGTAACCTGGTAGCACCGCGCCTCTGCCTCGACATCCACCACCTCCACTATCCTTCCTTCCGATATAAGCGACGCGGCGCAGCTGCAGTCCGCCATGGCCACGAGTCTGAGCCTGCAGCAGCTGGCAGCCTCTATCACCGAGCGCTCGCGGACCCTCATCAACAACGACCTCAAGAAAATCTGCAAGGAGGAGGGTGTCGCGCAGACCGGAAACAAGGCTGCGCTGCAAGCCCGCGTCGTTGGCCGTATGTGCTCCTGCCTGCGCTCTCCCCTCACCAACCACCGCCGAATTGTTGCTGACTTCACCCTCACCACCCAGTCATTACGAATGCCGTCTACAAGAACGACACCGAGACTCTGCAGCGCCTCCAGCTGCGCGTACAGAACCACGGCGACGTCCCGCCCGCCATCAGCAGTAGCCCCACCGCGCCTTCCTACAAGCCGCACTCAACCACCAACGGCTACGGCGCCAACGGGTACCAAGCACCCGCATCCTACGCCGCCTATCAACAGCCCGCCATGCCCGCCCGTACGCACGCTGCACCGACCCGCTGGACCTGATGCTAATAGTGACTAGGACCGCAGTACTTCTTCAAGGACAGCCCCTTCTTCGAGATCCGGGAGCTGATCCTGAGCAACATGAACTTAGAAAGTGAGTTTCCCCTACCCGAAGTCCGGCCGAGCTAACCATCCCAGTCACGCCAACACATCGCCAGAACTGTACTAGGAATCTAGTCCTGAGTGATACTGTGTGCAGCCGCCTCAAGACGGACCCATCGCTGCGTCTCCTGCTGTTCGGCGCAGTGGAGCAGCCGCTGTCCGCCTACACGAGGCTGGACATCACCTTCCCTTCGCAAATGGAGGTGCGCATCAACGGTGAGGAGATCAAGTCAAACTTCAAGGGCTTGAAGAACAAGCCCGGATCGACGCGACCCGCCGATATAACAGGTCAAGTGCGCACAAGTCCAGCCAATTTTCGCAACAATCTGGTCGTGACTTATGCCTTGACCCAGAAGGCAAGTGAGCAGATGCAGGTTTCTTATCCCCTATACGCTCCACCCGCGTGACCTCATACTGACAGCACAAACAGAAGTTCAACCTCTTCATCTACTTGGTGAAGAAGTTTTCTGTAGGAGAGCTAACTCAGCGCATCAAGCAACGTAATGTCATCACCAGGCAGTCAGTGCTGAGTGAGATGGTGAAGAAGGCGAACGACCCTGACATCGAGGTCGGATCAAGCGTCATGTCTCTGAAGGACCCCATCTCTACGCTGAGGATCAATGTGCCGTGTAGATCCACACTATGCACACACAACCAGTGTTTCGATGCCGAGTCGTTTCTCCAACTCCAGGAACAAGCACCCACGTGGACATGTCCGATCTGCAACAAGGTCATATCCTACGAAGCGCTGGCGGTCGATCAGTACGTCGAAGAGATTCTTGGCAACGTTCGGAACGCAGATCAGGTCACGATCCAGCCCAATGGCGAGTGGTCCACCGAGGCGGCCTCGCCACCAAGGAACAATGGCTACGGTGCACACGACGATAGCGACGACGAACTCGTAGAAATCTCCGACTATCGTGACCGCGTCACGACCATCAAGCACGAGGCCGCGCCCACCCCAGTATCGCTCAGCACCCCACCGCTGCCATCGCGAGAAGCATCATCAGCCCCGAGGTCGAATAAGCGGCCTGCAGAAGTCGTCGACTTGACGTTGAGCGATGATGATGAGCCTCCACGGCCAGCGAAGAAGGTAAATTACAGTGCCCCCAACAACATTTCAGATCCATCCCGGCGTTACCACCTTCCTCCACTTCCGCACTCGGCCGCACATAGCCGTCCTGTGCCGCCATCATATCACAGCGGGCATTCCAACTCACGCCACGACTATCCCCGTCCGCCCCAAACACCACCAGATAGGTCAGGCTACGGATCCTACAGGCCGCCGCCCCCTTCACGGCCATCCTACCCGGGACAAGGAACGTCACAATACCCCACCTACCTCAGCTCCTCCCCTTGAACATCATGTTACGCATTTTTGTATTTGTTTGTATTTCCTACTATTACTCAGCTAATGCTTCTATGGTCTTGTAGGGTAGAGCTTGAAGCTCGGATGGACAGGCAAGAGCAAGAGCATGACCGTGGCAAACCTGGACCCGTCGGGCGCCATGGACTGTTTGGCCCATGGCGGCAGCTGAAGAAATGGGGTTCATATTTCCTTCCTCTTTACCCTTTCATCTGATCTGATATGGGATTTAGCGTAGGGCGTTTGCGGGCATTGCATGTTATGATCTACGGCGCACGTGTGACAATTTTCCTTTGGGGATACCACCACGCATCTTGTCGGATATTTGGCGCTTTCTCATTACTCATTCAAAAGAGGAGGGAGGGCATGGGAAATAGCGGGATTGGGGTTAGTGAGTGTAAGGAAAGGGACAATGACATTCAAGCTCAATGATAGAGAGCTCTGATGATACCAAAATCTCGTGCATCCACCATTCCACTACTCAGGTGGCAACATGCCGTCACGCCTCGGCAATCTGCTCTCCCCGTCCGCCCACTCGATCCCAGCCTTGCGCCGCGCCATGTCGCTGATCCAGCAGTAATTGTGTCCCTGCTCCAGGACTTGCTCGCCTTTACTCAACGCATCCGCCAGATAGAGCCAGCACAGCGCATTCCCCACGGTACTCACCTCGTCACTCACGTACGCCGTCGTGTTCCGCATCACATCGCCGTAGAGCACATCGTCCGTGAGCAGGCTATGCAGATGTCCAGCGACAGTCTCAGATTCCTCATCATCGACGTCAACGAGATACCCATTCCGCCCTTCGACCACCTGCAGCGGGATCCCGCCGCGCCGCGTGGCGATCACGGGCGTGCCCGCGTGCAGGGCCTCTGAGACTTTGACCTCGAACCCCTCGCGCGTGCTGAGCTGCAGCGCGACTTTTGCGTTCTGCAGCAGGGCGTTGAGAATCTGGTCTGTGGGCCCGACGCGCATGACGATGATGTCGGCCTTGATGTCTGCGTAGAGAGTCTCAATGAGGTGCATTGTGTTCTCGTACACGGGCGTAGCATCCGGGTCGTCAATCGCGCCGTGGCCTGCGATGACGAGCTGGGGGATATCCATCCTCGGCGTATCTTGCATCTGGTTGCGGCGGAGGTGGGCGTAACTGGCTAGGAGGTCCGGGATGCCCTTTGCGGGATCGAAGCGCGCGATCTGTACGATGTAGGGGCGGGTGGTGTCTGGGAATTCGAAGCAGGGCCCGTCCGGGTGCAGGCGCGCAATGTCGACGCAGAATTCGTGGAGGTGGTGCATGCTGTCCCAGGTGGAGAGGGGCTTGTTCAAGCCATCGAGCCAGTCGGTGGTCGCGGGCATGTAGCCGACTTTGTCCTTGGGGACGCTTTTCGGGACGAAGTGGTCGACGGGGTGCGAGATGAAGATGTCGCACTTTTGGATGCGCGCCCAGATCCAGTCCCAGACTCCCGCGGCTGACGTGCCGGGTGTGTCGATGAGGTCGGCGCGCACCTGGATGTGGCTGCGGTAGATGACGGGGCGTGTAGGGTCGTAGGCTTTGGCGATCTGGACGAGCTTGGGCATCTGGGGGTCGTCGACGATGATGATGTCTGCGCCACCCTGCTCACGGGGTGCCAGGGGCCCGTCTTTGCGAAGCCAGCGCTTGGCGTTGAAGTCGACCCATTCGTCGAGCAGAGTGATGTCCTTTGGTTCGAGTTTAAGCTTCTGCTCGATGCCTTGGAGGATGTTGTGATTGTTCTTGGTGACGCGGAACACTGCGTTGTTGGGACGTGGAACGTACCTATACAGTCAGTAAACCCTCCTCTCATCTTTGAGCAATAAGCAAATGGCTTGAGGAAGGGGCATACGTACCACTCAACTTTCACTCCCACAAGCCTCAAGAACCTGACTAGCGCGTGCCTCATCAGTGCCACGCCCCCTCCCTGTGGTGTAGTGTTGAAGAATGCAATTTTGATGTCGTTCTTCTTCAACTCGTCTGCGAACTTCATCGTCGCCTGCCACGTATTCAGGTGTACGTGTGGTGGATAATAGTCTTCCAATGTAGTGATTCGCGCCGCGCCAGCGATATCAACACCGACTTTATTGCCATGCATGACCGATGGACGAGGGAGGTTGTGGGCACCAAACTTTCTGCGACGAGTCTGTTAGCAATGCCAATTATCTGTATAGAATACACCACCAGATTGGACTCACTCAAGAACCTTCCTCGCAACCGAATCAGACTCCTCGTCCACAGCCAGTTCTGGCTCTTGACAGGCATTGTGCTCTGCTTCGTGCTCTGTCTCCTTAGAAAATGGCCTGTAGACGCAACAGACAATGTCGAGATCGTGCCAGAGCTTGGCCGGCAGGTATGGGCATATCTCTGCGGCGATCGTGGTAATAGCTCCACCGGCGATCTTGTACTTGTGCTCCCGACGATACTCCTCGATTTTCTCGACAATATATCCTGTGGGATCAGTGCGTGTTGCTGGGGTAGGAGCATTGTTGGGCGGGCCAGAGGAGGACAGCGGCTCGAGTTCAGAAATGTCGTCGTCCTCTACATAACGCCAATGGTAAAGTTCAAAGTCAATGGTGTAGGTGCCGTCGTGCACGGTCATGCCTATGGCGTATTCTCGTGGGGACTCCTGGCTTTGTGCGATGGCGATACCAATGTAGACAACCTTTGAAATCACTTTAGTGCTGATGAAATAAATCCGAGCGCAATATACTGACGGTGCGAGAGGCATTGATCTGGCCATCCTCGCGCTGCTGTGCTCTGATGGAATCAGGAGCTAGAACGGCCTCTTTCGTCCTCGCACGCCTGACTTTGGGACGAGATCGCGGGGATACATCCATGTCGGGTGGGCGAGTAGACATGTTTTCGTAGTGGTGGGTGTATGTGTGCAGTCAATGTAGGCGTATACGCAAGTTCCTAGCTATCACAAGGTGAGCAGATAAATAGCCTTGAATTGGGGACTGTGGTATCAACAGGATTCTGGAGGCGATAAAAGCGCGACTTGAGGCTGTATTAAGTACACCATAAACTTCACTGATAGGCACGCATGCATGTGAAGTTTGTGCCGTGGGTGCTCCCAGCAGTCACACCAGGCAACGGCAATCTGCTGTGCGTATACCGAATGATGAGTGTCCATTATGGCCAAATTACGTGAATGAGGGATCAGTGAGACCGAGAAGGAAATTCTGATTGCAAGTGTTGTGGCGAACCTGCGGGAGGAGACAGCTGCGAGCGATGGTGTGGTCCCTCAACGGTGAAGGCTGGAGCGTATGCCAGCACAGCCTGGTGCATACACATAGACAGACGGCGAATAAGAGGATGACCATCACAACGGCATATCGAAGGGCGTCTGTTGACATGAACGAGTTTTCAGTGCGAGTGTTCACCGTGGGGTGATTGGCGTGGTTGCCGAGATGGCGGGGCACGGGATCAGCGCAAGCCGTTGGGAGGCGTGCATCCAGCAGCGGCGCACGTCAACTATGGCCATGGAATTAATTGAGCGTTATCATCGGCAGGCCGGTGCGTTGCGATGAATCATATCGAGTGCGTATTTTCCAGACCCGATGCTGAGCGCAAGGATGAACTGCGAGGCAGCGGCACAATTGTGCTGATGCCGCAGAAACACGAAGAAATGGCAATGTGTGGTGCACGGGTCGAGATCCGCCGTGTTGATGCATGGTGGTGCGCAGTTCTGGGTCACAGTCTCGATGCTGCGCAACGTGGGCACGGGCTAAGCGGTTCGGGACAAGCGACGGCAAACGGATATGCTATGCTATTTCTGATAACCGAGAAAGCAGCCCTGGAGGCTAAAGGCTGTCGGATGTCGTCCTGCTGTGCTGCAGGGGTCAGTCTTGAGACGGCGACGAGCACAGCAGACTCGTGAAGACGGCCTGGATCGTGTCCCAGCCGGTGCATTACTCTTCGGCGCGCTCAACGGCCGCAGGCTCCACGTGCAGTGTGGTCGTGTTTGCTGAAACGCTGATCTTCCCCTGCAGTGCGACGGCCGACTAGGACCAGCACAGACGCCATAACATGCATCCATGGCCCATGGCCGCCCCGACCCACATAGCGTCCTCCGCTCCACAGCAAACCTCGCTCGCGCGCGTTGGACAATCTCACCACCACCCATCCGCATCTCGCAGCCCGACTCCATCGTCACTTCCCCCCCGCAGACCACCGCCGACCACACTTCCATCCCTCACCTGTCGCGCCCATCTCCGGGCCGGCTCTGCCTCCGTCGTCGTCCACTGCGCGCTCGACTGCAGCTGTGCGACACTCCCCAGCCTTGCCAGCCTTGCGCCCGCGCAGGCATCAACACCGCCGTCGCCGTCTGAGTCCGCCGGCCGCCCTCCCGTCGCGCGCAATATCCCCATACCAACCGCCTCGCCATTCTTTCCGCGAAGCACGTGTCGTAGGTCGTCGCCATGAACCACGGCTACCCTCCGCCCCGCGTCATGGGGGGCCCCCAGGTCGGCCCAACCCAGCGCCTCAACGAGCTGCTGGACAACATTCGGACCGAGTTCGAGACAGAGTCGCAGCGCAGTGTCGACTATGAAGGCCAGAGTGAGTACGCTCCCGTGTTTTTGCGCCGCGCGCTGCAGTGGTGGATGCTGTAAAGGCAGCTCGGGGCCACTCCTGATATGCTCTATCTGCAGCAGCGTTGCGCGCATTCGGCATTGTATCACCTTGATGAAACAGGGCGTCCATCTATGACCTCCTCACTTCAGCATGGACATGTCGATGCGCCGCCTCGTGTACCGAAAATATAGCAAACACGGCTAACACATATCCAGTCACCCGCCATATCCAGGAGATTGAGATGATCCGCGGCAAGGTCTACAACCTCGAGCAGCAGCACAACCAGATGAAAGCAAAGTAGGCCCTTTCAACCCCCCACCCTCCATCTCATATGCCTACGGATGCTAACCATACATCAGGTACGAGGAGAGGATTGCGCATCTCGAGCGCGACCTGGAAGCCCGCGGCGGCCCCAGCCAGAACTCCCAACACGGCGGCTCGTCTGCTCCTCAGCCACCCCAAATCGGCCACGGCCCTAGTAATCTGTTCGGCGGCATAATGGCTGGCAGTGCCGCCCAAGGCGGTCCTGGCCTTGCGCCTCCTCCACAGGAGCCCCAGCAGCCCCAGGGCATGCCACCGCATCTCGGCGGTCCTCAAGGCCCACCAGGCCTCAACCCTGCGCCTGGCCCTCCCCAGCACTTTGGTGGCTACCCACCTAACCCATCCGCCAATGGTGAGCTCTCCCAAGGTATACAAAGTGCTCGTCAATGATCTAACATAACCCAGGATATGCGCAGCCACCACAGCCGACTGCCTCTCCTGGCGGCAAGCGTCCTGGTCCCCGCGGTCCCCCCGGAGGCCCTGCGACGCCTCTGCAGAACAACCCTGCGCCGTACCCTGGATCGCCTCAGGTCCCCCGGCCAACACCTCCCCCACACCACCAGCAGAATGCTCTCATGGCTCAGTCGCAGGTCCCATTGGCGCAGAGCAACGTCCTCGCTGATCTCGACATCGAGCAGCTGCCCGAGAACTTGAAGAAGGAGGGCAGTGACTGGTTCGCCGTGTTCAACCCCCGTGCCCGCCGCGTGCTCGACGTTGACCTGATCCACAACCTTCCCCACCAGAGTGTCGTCTGCTGTGTGCGATTCAGCTTGGACGGCCGCTACGTCGCGACCGGCTGCAACCGTTCGGCGCAGATCTTCGATGTCGAGACCGGACATCCTATTGCCCATCTGCAGGACACCAGCCTGCCTGAGGATGGCGACCTGTACATCAGGAGTGTTTGTTTCAGCCCCAACGGTCTCTTCCTGGCCACAGGTGCGGAAGACAAGGTCATTCGCGTGAGTAGCTTTGTTCAGTGATGCAGAGTCATATACTAACCTTGCTGCAGGTGTGGGATATTGGCAGCCGTCAAATCAAGCACCAATTCACTGGCCACGAGCAAGACATCTACTCCCTCGACTTCGCCCGCAACGGCAAGATCATTGCGTCTGGCAGTGGAGACCGCAGTGTACGCCTGTGGGATCTTGAGAGGAACGAGCAGATTGCAAATTTCTCCATCGAAGACGGCGTCACAACCGTCGCCATCTCCCCCGACAACCGATATGTCGCCGCCGGTTCGCTCGACAAGAGCGTGCGTGTATGGGACATTGGCAGCGGACAGCTGGTTGTACGCCTCGAAGGCGAGCAAGGCCACAAGGACAGCGTCTACAGTGTCGCGTTTGCCCCATCTGGCGATCGCCTCGTCAGTGGCAGTCTTGACAAGACAATTAAGATGTGGGAGTTGACTCCCTCATCTCGCTTCATGCCTTCGCACGGCCCAACTGGCAAGTGCGTGCGCACTTTCGAAGGCCACAAGGTAAGGTTTGGCGGGCTGCGCACAGCTTACATATGCTGACGATTTACCAGGACTTTGTTCTTAGCGTTGCCCTCACTCCCCACGGTGACTGGGTTCTCAGTGGTTCCAAGGACCGCGGTGTCCAGTTCTGGGATCCTCACACGGGTGTTGCACAGCTTATGTTGCAAGGACACAAGAATTCCGGTATGCTCAACCCTCGCCTATCGCCCAGCATAAAGCTAACCATCAATAGTCATCTCCGTCGCTCCCAGCCCAACTGGCGGTGTATTCGCAACGGGCAGCGGCGACATGCGCGCTCGCATCTGGAGGTGAGTAAATCGCGCATCATTCCCCATACACATCCGACATGGTGCTCGTTCCACGTCACCACATTGTTGCAGGCTTTCCTTGTACTGTGAAAGATGGGCTACATTGGCGACAAGCATGACCATCTTTACCCCGTCGCGATCTTGCGGTGTGTTGTGGGGGAACTTGGCGCTATCGCTACCCCACGTCTATCACCCCCACGCGCGACTATCGCTTCGCCGAGCCGACGTATGACGCGATCACAAACCGTTCACAACAGTCGTGGGGTGTCGCGTCACATTCCACCACACTCGCCTTGGCTACTAGCGTCTCTTCAAGACTTGAAGCTAACGAAACAACAGGTACGACAGGTATCCCGGCCCTTAGTTGAGTTCTGGTCCACGTCCTGCAGGAACGACTGTCCCAACAGCAGACCGCAGTGGTAGCAAGGAGACCTCATCGGAGCCCTTTCCCGCGTACAACGAAGAGCTCATAGCTCTTGCACGATACATTGTTCAAAATACCTGACAGTAGGGCTGCGAGCGCTTTACAAGAACAATGTCTTTTGCGCGATGTTGCTTGTTGGTCAGTAATCGCGTTGGAAGGGAGGGAGAATGCGTGCGTGAATGGTTCTTTTACTTTTCCCCCACCTTGTTGACGATGCACTTTTCATGTCTGGTCTTGTTGGGGACACGAGGTATCTACAGTTGTTGGCATCATTAGGTAGTTTTTTTTTCTTTCTCTTTGATATCAATCAATTTGTGCTTGTTCTTGTGCTCTTTTCTAGCTTCATCTCGTGCCACTTGTTATGCGGCTCTTATACTTGACCAGGACTAAAATATGTGCAACGTAGTGGCCTCCGGACTGGGTCGGGCCTCGTTCCACACGGGATGATGCCGTGAGGTAGGTTGATCTTGATTCAAAGACCTATGCCCCCGACCCCTTCACGCATCCTAGAACTTGAGAAAGGTAGACGCAGTTCTCTGGACCCTCCGCCTCCCCGTACAAGCTACCTCCTCTCTTCTCTCCACTCCTCCTCTCCACTTCACGCAAGGACATCTATCTATCTATATACCTTATAACGTCGACAGAAGCATCATAGTTGTAGTCTATCTAGTATCGCACAATCCAAGTCATGAAATCCATGGAATCCATGGGATTTTGACGCTTAGGTGACGGAGGTGGAGATGGATGTATGTGGCCACGTATACGAGTAGGCATGATGGCTCGTGATGTGGTCTGAAACAATGTGATATAATGTCATGTGATGACTCTACTTCATAGCCCACGTTCTCCACATCCAAGGTATGTAAAAATACAAGGCACGACGAAACGCGCACTATGCTATTTCTGCGGGACCTGTACTCGGCGCTGCTATACGAGGTGAGGTGGAGATGGAGATGGAGATGGAGATGGAGATGGAGATAAATTATTCAGAAATGTCTGTGAGATGAGATGAGATTAGATGAGAATTGTGAGGTATACAGGATATTTGCTGATTGATGGATGAATGAATGTGGAGGAATAGCGTGCATGGCGAAATGGGTCAAGCTTCGACTCGACTTCAGATAAACACTCTCTGAGATAATGAAGATCGTATAGCTAGGTGTACATGATCCCAATCCGCACCTGCGTAAGTCATTCCTCAAGCTTGGTTCAGGAAGGCTTTCTACTCTCTACTCTCCTCTCACATACGTGCGTGCATGTGTCAAGCATAATCGTCATCTTCGCGTAGAATTGTCTATTCATGTCATGATGTGCAAGGTTGTGGCTTTCTCGCGGTGAACAACACGATATAGCTTCTTGATATGCTGATGGGTGAGATGTTGAGTGGCGCGCTATCCTCATACTTGCCTATCGACTTATCTTTCGTCTTATTTTTTTCTTTTTTGAGCTTGGATGGCATGTGGGATACAAACAAAACATGGGGTTTCCTAGGGCATTGGAATTCGGCAATGTCGGATTGCAATGCAGTACTTGCGCGGAAAACACTACATCGGCGGTCTGTTCTTTCTCAGATCAGAGAGATGTGAAGAATGAGAAAGTGAGGCAACGATGTCTCTTGTTCTCTGGGTTAAGTGCATAAGAGATAGTGAGAAAGGTGCACGATGGCTACTTGTGTGGGAAAGGTGCACGATGGCCACTTGTGTGGGAAGTGAGATATGTGTGGGAATCTTTGTGTGCAGATGATAGCAATCGATCCCACGTTGACATGATTAAAATTTTCGATAGAAAGACTCAAAAGATGGACCGGTCATGCCATGTCTCACTCATAGCTTCAAGCTACCCACAGCTTTGATCTTCACGGTGAATCCTTTGACATGGAAATAGATGAGGGTCTGTTTTACCAATAGGGACTTTGTCTTAAGGGAAGAGGAGTAGGAACGAAGAGCGGGATATTCTTTACACTTGAAAAATTCCCTCTTGCCTCACTGCTCACCTCTCGTTTGTGTTTGGAAGCAAATTCATCCCAGATAGTCACTGGTGGAAAAAGACTGGCAAATTTGAAACCCCGACAAAGAAATACTGTGTTCGATCGCGATAATGTATGTCTCGCTGAGTCTTACTGTTTATGGCAGCAGTAATTATCTGAATAATAATGATTGACGCTCGCTTATGCATTTTTCGAATCTTGATATCTTAGTGTCACATGCACTTTTCGCAAATGGAACGCCGGGAGAACTTTCTTCCAAGCTGCTCAGAACAAGTCCAACTTGATTTGTCAACGAACAGAGTAGCGATGACTCAGTTGTAGGCGGCGAATCCATATAAGCAAAAGTGTTTCTGCCAGGGACGTCAGTTGCACGAATCAGTATGTGTATTCTATCCGTACTCGAAACTCCAATAGCAAGTGTAGAAGCTAATGTATGAGACACGGAATGAGTACGGTCCCGTACGTGTGGTTGGTGATGAGCATCGAACTGGACTCGGAGTGCAGATACTCTCGGTAGGCCGTAGGGAAGCAAGCTCGAATAAATACCATTATGTGTATATGTAGTGAGGGGCGAGCACTCCTCAATTCGTATGTAGACATTGCAATTAAGCTGAATTTGTTAACTTTCTATATGCTCGAGAATCAGCTTTACATCTAAATCTACCGTGAGCATATATCAATGACTGCTCTGGATTTTCTGCAAGCTTGGCCGGATTAACACTCTATCAATCTCTCCCGAGGCTGCGTAATGATTATAATTATTCAGTCCCGGAGTATAGGTATAGTCCATCACAACAAGTCACCTCATCTCACTTAAGAAACCTATCTCCTGGCGATTTGAGCAAAGGCTGTGGAGCACCAGCAAGCTTCCCGCGACAGAATTGACTACATCTAATTGTTCCCTTTCCTTTCGGAACATGGGTGATTGCTGCTAATCGTCATCTCCAAACATGGGTAATTGCTGCTAATCGTCATCTCCAATATTGTACGTCACATCAATGTTACAATAGCAACGCCGATCTAAATCGCGATGATGATGGGAATAAGGAGCATGAAAACACATACACCTGCACTGAGTTGTGGCGGAGTATCCAGATAGCACAGTCACACTGAATAGTGGCTATCAACATGAATGATCTCTGCGCTGAGAGCAAATATATTGCTTGATAGCCGATCTCACGAGCGACTTATCAACCAGGAAGAAGTAGAAAGAGTACATGAGCACGAGTCAACAAAAACCGACCTTTCAAGCATATCGCAATCGATACGTTTCCCAATCCTCAATCCAATGCAAATCATGCTCGCATACCTCCACAAATCTTCAGCGCCATAATCCCTCCTCCCCCAACCTCAATCCACCCAAGCCACACATTCCTCCATCTCCCCATCCCCTTTCTAGACTCGAAGTCGAAAACATACCACCGTGGCCGGCCAATCGCCCTCCTCATCACATTTCATCACAGGACGCCTCCCAGCATAAGCTCGGCGCACTCACACCTCATCCCCTCCACACAACATAACATCGCCATCGCCATCGACATAGGTCTCGGCTTCGCCGCACGATACGAGGTCCATGGCATCACGCACACCGGGCCGTCTGCAGCCTTTTTTTACCATCACCGTCACTATTCCAGTAGCAGTATGTATCATGCCGCAAGCCCGATACGCGATCGGATCGTCAGGGGCACAGGACGCAGAATATGCACCGCAGACACGGAATCACTTGCTCTCCTCCAGTCTCCTCATCTGCCATCCCATCCCAGCAACCATCCTCCCCAAGACACAGGTCGTATCACATACATGTACACATTGATTGTACACCCACACCTCCCTGCATCTTGTTCCATTCACGTCATCTGCTACATTAGACTACACCACACGACGTTGACGAGACGAGAAACGAAACAAGCCTCCCCGGCTCCCAGTATCCGCTTGGACTCCTGAGACCCGGAGAAGTCGTGTGACGGGCCTACGGGGGCGTGCGACGTGCAACCTGTGCCTGCATGAGCGAGAGGCGTTATACTTTTGCCCACTTTCGCTACTTTCGTAGCGCTCGGGGTTGGTACTCTACATGCGTATTAACAGGACATGTACCGTGAGTGAGCGTGGCAATTACAGTAGTGCCTTTATCTAGAAACATGCATATGGGCCACATCACATCCCAGCTCCCAACAGCTCAACCCTGAGAAGCTGGGTCCTCAAATCACCAAGTCAAGTACTCGCATCGCCAGATATTCTTCACTGCATATACGCGACGCTGACTAGGCCCTCTGCATACGCACACCTCATACGATTCCCAGCGGCATTATCGAATCCTTAATCTCCATCCATGTCTCCGGGACATGTACATGTGTACCTTTCGCATACCACAATGCCCAGCCCTTCGAATCCGTCATCACGCCCGTCTAGATCCCGCCCTGCACGTCGGGGACATTCGCTCGCGGACCCGAGGGCGCGGAACGTGTGGTCGCACGTGGATGTGGTTGGGTGGGAAAAGGACGAGAAAATTGGAGGATCCGAGAGAGGGGATCGTGGTTGTACAACGGTGTGGGTAGGTTGTTACTGGCGAGGTAACTTAGTGCGTGACGCGCTTTGTCTCGGGCGAGGGGACTCGAGAGAGAGGGACAGATGCAGGTGTCCGGGAAAGTGGAGAGCGATACCGAGGGATGGGGAAGGTGTGGGAGTACGAAGGGACTGAAACTACATTTTGCGCGATTCGTCGACGATGGGGGAGAGGGGAAGGCTCGTTGGTCTAAATAGGCCCCGTGATGAAGTCCAGTGCTGTTGTGAAGTTTTGTGTGGAAAAACCAGGGGAAGCATCAAAATGTAATCCGCTCATTAAACCTTCGAATGAGGCACAGCAGACGATATCCACTGCGGGATATCGACTGCACCGCGGCGCCTACCGTTCCGAAGCTGAGCCATCGTCTCAACCACTCCCCTGGAGCGAAAAGGTAAGGCACCGTACGACACACGCTCAGCGAGCTCCATCAGGTGTCCGATAACGGGCGCGAGCATTGCATATGCACTGTTCCGGGAGCGATCGCAAGGGACCGTAAGGATCGCATCTCATCTCGAAAGTGCTGGGATCGGAGGGATACGACGCAGGCTGCGAGATGGGCGCGTGTTTGCTCGACGCTGAGCGACGGCGAAATCTGCAGCCCAAATCCTGTTTGGCGTCGTGTGTCACAGCAGACATGTCGCTGTGCAATTCGCTGCAGTGCAGGTGGAGTAGCAGGCGGTTGGTCCTCCATATTGGTACTTTTACAGCTCCGTGGACAAGGGATCCTCGACCAAGATGGTCATTCTGGAAAATTTCACGTCCAACCAATGCTCCCAAGCATCAGGAGGTGCCACTCAGCAAAACGTACTTGATCCTTCGAGATCGGAGTCGGGCCCGCTCGTTGTCGCTGGACAGATTTTGACAGCTCGAGACCTAATGTGATAATTTTGCAAGCCGTTGTGCTGCTGCTCAAGCAGCTATGCAAGCAGAGCTCTGTTGACCCGATCCCGCGTCCCGGCCAGCTGGTAACTTCGAGGCGGAAGATATCTGCCGAGCGATCCGGGGCGCACATCAGCTGAAGGGGGGAGGGTGCGGACGTCAGCAAATCTTAGTGCTGGGGCCACGGCGCAGCGGCCTTTACGCTTCGAGCCGCCTGCGTGTGGGGTGCAGCGCCTCGAGTCCAAGTTGGCGAGTGCTGACTTTCAGATGAATGACAGAACGTTTGCCTGGCTGCCAGAGCGTGTCCGTACGCGAATGGTTGCTCAATCGCCAGCCACGTGCCTTGTAGAGCGTTGCAAAGAGCGGAGACGAGAGAAGCAAAATGAACGACGGTGTGGAGAGTGTTTGACAGCAGAGGAAGCCAGTGGGAAACTAGCAGTGACAGCCGCCCTACCACACGTCTCCCGTGCAAACCTCAGCCCACGTGCCCGCCATTCCACAGCGCCGCCAGGAAATTTACAGACACTGAGTTGTCATGTCCGCTGCGATTCCTGCCCAACATCACACACGCGTACGACCAAGGCGTCTGTCTGTGCGATAAGCACATCCCTGCCGCGCCTCCCCACGAAGCGCTCACGTCCATCCACACAGATGACTTTGTCGACATCCAACACCATGTTCGCGCACACCCCTTATCCCAGCACCCGCCTAGCCCGATGTGACCAAGTTTTTCCTATCGATCAAGCCTCATTCCCAGCGCCTGGTGATGTCGCGACAAGTGGGCGCAAGGACGTCATGCCGCATTTGGGAGAGGCGGACGGCTCTGGATGATTTGATCGACGAGAGGATCCGCGGCGATCATTGCGCAGAAGGAGTCCATGACCAAGTATCGATGTGTCTGGGATTGTGCAAAATGAAGCGCAGAGAAATGAGGCTCGGTGATGGTGTTGCTTGGCTTTTTCGCTATCTCATTGCGACGTCTTTCGACAATTTGAGTATTCTGTTCGGAATATCGGACACTGCAATTATTGCCATTGGTCGCCTGACAAAAATCATCGTCAAGCTTGCGACATATTCCCCTCCGTTCGGCATACCGTGCATGCAGCTTGAGGGGAACCGGATTCGCATTCTGTGCGGTGTAGCTGATCAGTCGCGCACGCGGGATGCCTTCGACTCGCTCTTTTCGAAATCTTGATTCCCAGCACAATAGCATGCAGCAAGCCATCCGCGGAGAAACGCCCTCTACTTTTCCGCATCGCTATCAGCGTACAAAGCTTGCCAAGCACACAATGCTCTGCTCCAATGCGTCCATGTAATTTCCCTAGACATGGAACACTGTGAATCTTATTTCCGCAGATACTACATACCCTGTGCGAGTACGGGGCACGTGTATACTCTATCGTATGCCTTCGGGTCATTACCGGTATCCCTCGGGCGGCTCGGGGCTACGATTGCGCTCCCAGCCCTACTGTCCGTAGCGTGGGACTCTGTGGTATTTTCCGAGGACCTGCAGCGCTTGATCCAGCCAAATGCACATAGCTCCTCTCACATCATGTCGCATATCTGCTGCCAGTGGCAGATAAGCGTCATCGGGCCATCACAGATCTATGAGGTAGCACATGCACCACCAGCTCGATCTGAGATCTCGGTCGATGGAAGGATTCGAGATGGCGTGGTTGAGGGTGTGCGGTTCGCGTCGGATTGGGTACGTACAAGCGATTTTGCTGTTGTGTGACTACGCCCTAGCCGCCCCCCAGCTTATCAAGCGGTGTGAGGTGACTACAGCGTATGCATTGCAAGCTGCGAGCAAAGCCCAGGGTATCCCCATCGTCTTCAATGTTGCACAGCATACAGACGGTCAATTTCTGCTAAATGCATGACGTTTTAATTCGTTCAGTCGTGATTATGGATATTGGTACAGGCGCTCTCTCGGCCTTGTGGTAGATACATGGTGCGCGTGGGAATATGGTAGCTGTACAGGAAATGTGTGGCGACTGTAGCGACGGTCGGAAAAGAAAAGGTGTCTAATGATAGTTTACAACGCTGGTGGAAACGCCATAGGAAGAGAAATAATGGTGTGTAGATGTATCGGCGCTGCTCTAGCTTGGATACCACATCCATTGTCGCCGCCATGCCCATGCTCCTCCTGTGAACCCCCTATCATTAATCATAGCCAACGGCATATGCAGCCAAGTGCTATACGTGTCATGTGCTATGCGAGTGTTTAATACATCTTGCGCTCCGGGAAGACCATGTCATCGTAGGCCGTGCCTTGGTTCGGGTACCCTGTCTGCATGGGAGCGTTGAAGTCGTAGGTAGGCTCGGGTCGGTGGTTGCTGTGGTCCGTAGACATCGACGAGCTGCGGCTGCTACGGTCGCTACCGTTCTGGTGGTATCCATGGAGCGAGTCCGGCACCCCGGTGTATGATGCATGTGCTGAAGCGGAGGAGGACAGTGTGGATATGCGTCGGTCCTTGCCACGCCCCTTGATGCCTTTGTTGGAGTTCTTGTACAGCGAGGCGAAGTATTCCCAGAGTTCTTTGTCTGCTTGCGAGACATAGTCTCCGGCGCTGATGGTGCCAAACTTCTGTGTGAGGTACTTCAATGTCGATGCGTGGAACTTGTTCTGGTGCGACTGGAAGACGTTAGAGGTAGATCCACATACTATCGCTTGCAACATGCCTTGAGATTTCCCAGTTGAGTGAACTGCTTTCCGCAGTCGTCGAGCCTGCAGGTGAAGGGCTTGATCTGTTGATGGACGATCTTGTGTGCACGAACATTGCCGCGCTGCGCAAAGGTCTTGCCGCAAATATCGCAGCTGTATGGGCGCTCTCCGGTGTGACGTCTCTCATGCGTCTGTTAAAGGGTTAGAAAACGTGCGTTGAGCGGGATCGATCCACGAACCTTGAGGTTGCCTAGTTGCGAGAATCTCTGACCGCATCCTGGTGCCTTGCATTCCTAGCCATTCAGTTAGTGTAGCACGACAATGACGGTCTGCGTTACCTACAAAAGGCTTTGCACCAGTATGTGCTCGGATGTGTATCTCTAGATGTGTCTTTTGATAGAAGCTTTTGTGGCAATCAGGCATGTGGCACTGGTATCGCTTCCGGGGCTTCTGTGCTGCCTTTGGCTCCTCCACCTGCTTACAGTCAGTGTGTGATCATCTTACATGGGTAGCGTACTTACTTTGGGCGCTTCCTTCTTCGAAGGCGAAGCTGTCTGCTTAGCTTGAATGGCCTTCATCAGAGTGTCGACATCAGTGGCGAAATTGATGTCGGTTGACTCTGCAGGCTCGGAGGACGATCGTTTACAGCTCGTTGCATATGCTCTATCGTTGAAGACAGGGTTTGACTGAACCGGCGATGCACTCTCGCATTTGACCATGTGATCGCCGTTCAGGGAGAAGGCGTGGCGGGTATCATGGACAGTCGGCAGAGACTGAGGCTCTGACCTTCCAGCGTAGGAGGCAGTCGACTGCATACTGGACGAGTAGTTCAGACCGTAAGCCTGGGGCAAGCCGTTCTGTTGCATGTTGTAAGGATTGACCGAAGATTCGTACGCAAAGGTGCCACTGGACTGATACGGAACTGAAGTTGCCAATGCATTTGCAGAGAAGAGGGGCAGGCTAAGGTCCATTTGCGAAGTTGGTGGTTGGTAGCTTCTGAGTGGTGGAGCATCCATTGCCGTTCGCTGGTCGTTGTAGGAAGTCATCATGCCAGTGTAGTGGAGATCAGGAACGTGGAAGGAATGCTCAGGTCGTCGATGCCACAGACCAGCAGCGTGCTGCTGAGCAATGACAGCGGCCATGGTAGATAAAGGGAGCTTGTACCGCTAGGTGGACAGTGGGGTGTGAGTGATATATGGCCAACAACAGGCTGCGGCCGAGAGGCTTGTGGGAGGTGGGCAGCAATGGCGGCTTGAGCCGAGGACTTGCGGGAGTAGTATAAAAAGATGCCAACGACAGACTGGACAGGAATGTGTGGCGTGGGACTATGCGGTCATGAGGTGTAGATATGCTCGCTCGATCCTATCTGTGGTTCGGAAAACTTTGGGGGTTTACATATATGTATGGCGAGAGAGTACGCTACACAAACCATCCCGCGACGAGACAAGGATGCTGATCTTGTGTGGAGCAGGCCTGAGGTCTAGGAACAAGGAGGGAATCGGAAGTCGAGGCCAGTACTGATGCAGCAGAACTGACAAGGTATTTCGCTCTCGCATGCAGCCAGACTGTAATGGGTGGATGCCACAGAGATGCTCGGCATGACAGATTTAGTGGAAGACGACCGGGTTTGGCGATGACAGGGGAGGGGTGCTCGGTCTGCAGAGTCGTGTGAATGGGGGCACTGGGGGTCACTGCGGTGGATCAGGGATGCGTCTAGGGTCTCGAGCAGTATGAGCTCACAGACACCACCCTGGGCGGGCCGGAGCCGGGAGAGTCAATCCAAGACGTGCGAGCGGGCACAGTGTGGCTGTCCTGGGCTGGTCTCAGGTGCACCAGAGTGTGGGGGTGATTGCACTCGAGACAGACGCGTGAGCCGCATGCCATTGGGCGCCCTCACAGCAGCCATGCTCCTGGCACCGACGAAGCTCATTGGACGAGCCGCGTGAATGTGTGCAGATGTCGAAAACATACTGTACGGTACGCAGGCCCAGAAGTCGACGCGAAGCAACCCGTATGGCTGGAGTGTACTGTAGGCTTGCCCAAGCACCAGCATCAGAGAAGATGAGGCTAGAGTGCGCTAAGACCCTTGTGAGGATCTCTCTCTGGCTTATCGTGGCTTGTCACATCACCCATAGCAGTAATTGCGTAGGGGCTTCTCGTGCTCAATATCCAACACCCGACATTGGCGCCCTGGAGGCTACCGCACGTGGGCTGCAAATCCACGCTATCGTGCGCGTACTGTAACCAGACGCAGGCGGCGGCCGCGGCATGCTGCCTCGTCCCGAAACTCGTCTTGGCCCCATTAGGACGAAGCCTCGCCAGCCACCGTGACAGTGGGCGAATAATGAGGCTCATTTTAGGTAATGGGGCGGCTGCCATAGAGATTGCTGAGCAAACACCCCAAGGAGGCTAGATGGCTCGTATGGGAGTCCCGGGCTGTCACCGCACGGGGAAAGGCGTCCAGCATGCGCTCGGTGCGAACCGCGAACGACTTCAAGAATGGGATTGGGACGAAAGGACTGGCCATCCCACTGTCGAAGACTCCACCTCCGGGCGCGTGGTGTGCTGTGAGTGAAGGTCGTTGATAATATCTCGTCGACGGCCATGGAGCATGTACAAGCCATCCCGCAGAGGATGAGCATAAGCGCATCCGAGTTGGACTGTGGGGCGCACCCCAACATGACCCGCGCGCTGATTGGTGCAAATTCACCATCTAAAAGTAATGTCATTACATACCGGCCGTGTGGTCAGATCTCAATCCTCATACGCATTTTCTTCACAGCCCATCGCTCCTCTGCCTTTGCCCCTCGGGCTCTTCCCGTTTCGGTGGCACTTGCATGCGGCGAGTCTCCCTTGCTCATCATCACTACGCTTTCGTGGGCGATCAAACGCGACCCTGGCCGCCACTATGACTTCGCCGACGTGACCCTGGCATTGCATCTCGCATTGCCCCCAGACGCCCCCCTGTTCCAGTACTTCCAGTACCGGTGCCTTGGACACGAACAGCCTCGATCGGAAGCCTGCACGCCCACATCTCAGCCTGCGTCGCCAATCGAAATGCTCCTGTCGCCTACATCCGGTCGTCGATAATCTTGCGCTGTTGCACAATACAACGCCCATCAATGTTTGCTGACTGTTCCCGTTCTAGTTGATGTTTTCCGTCTTATCAAGCGCCTTGGAACGAGCCCTGTGATCGGCGTCTGGATTTATTGATGGCTACGGCCACTAGACAGTAACGGCGACCTAAAGGAACAGTGGGACTGTCATATTGAGAGAGTTCACGTGCTGTCCTGATCTGCTCAAGGAGATCCACAATTGGTGCCCATCGACTGTGTTTTCCCGCTGTCAGTGTTTACGTTCTGCGGCCGGGAAGTTTGGCATTGATTCCGCCTTGCTCTTCGAACCAGCGAAGGACACGAATGATGCTGCATTTCCATTGTATCTTACCCTGTACTGCATTGTTTGGGAGTGCATTATCCGCAAGACGTCCTATCAGCACTGCGGCATTCTCAACCGAAAGTGCCTTGATCTGCCGTGGACGAGTCAAGTCGTCCTCGGATTCGTTTCGAACCATGAAGCACATCGAAAATCATCTCGATGAACATTTGTCGAAACTCGCCAGACTTGCACATTCAATTCCGCGGAAAGCGTCGGCAGCTCGGGACTTGCGCCATCAAGCCAAAGCGTGAGAGAACCCGCACCCAGATCTTGACAGATCATGCTAATGACGCAAATGGGCGAGGGATGAGGAACCTCATCGATCCCAATCAGTGGACCTGCAGTAGTGTCAAACGAGTGCAAGGCGTGAGTGTAGACCGTGTAGCAGTGTGCGTTGATCGTACAACCCTATACAGCAAAAGAGAGATCACTCATCAGATATCACCCATTGAGGATGACGCTGTCGCAATCTCGAGTCATTTCTCGATTTTGAGTTGTGAGTTCCTGCAAGCCATCTGTCCATCTGGACATCTTCTGTTGAACGATAGGATAGGAAAGACGCCACGATTCTTCTTCGAGCGAAGCGAAACTTGCACGGGGACCCAAACGCCAGCCCGACCGTGCAAATCATGCTGAATGAAGAACGTCTTCCCCAATATTGGTGGGTTTTCTCAGAACACTTTGGTCGACCATGCCACTACATGTGACAATATATCCTACATCCTCGCATAACTCGCTTGCGGAAGTGGCAGTGGCGGCCCTTCTACGGTGGCAATCATTGCGGATGCGACCTCCACTCCCACCAACGACTCGCGCGTGTGGTGCCAGTCCCGGTCCCCGGAAGCGCCTCGTTCATCATGGCTGAGATATGCTTCGAGCAAGAGTCAGTAATATCTGCAATTTGTCAATGTTCTCGCGGAGAAACATGTCACATTCCCCACGCAGCCTATCGTGCGCTGTGCCAAGCGCTGTCAGAACGAGTCTGGCCTAGGCTTGGGCTCACAACCGAGCCCATTCGCAGACCTACTGGACGTTTCATCATCCATGTTCCCTACCCCAAAATCTCAACGACATCAGCAAGCTGTGTTTGGCTGCATGATTTTCGGACGCCACCCCATCCGGATCCTTTGCATTGCTGCCTCACCGTTTGGACTCGCTTGCGCAGTAGAAACAGACAGCAATGTGCTTCGTCCTCAGGTTGAAACCCAGAATCCAGTCAATCGCGGCACGAAGAAACGTTGTGGAAGTTTAAACACGAGCTCCTGGCAAACGCAACACGGCCATTGGTACAATCGTATATGCGTAGACGCTGCAAATCCGCCATGTTGTCAATAACAGGCGCCCGTTATTCAAGACAATTTCTATCTGGTTCCCCATTACAGGGCCATGAATGCTTCGTTTCAGGTCCAACCTACTATCCGGTAGTCTTCCAAGTCTGTTTTGTTGATTCTCAATCGCCACCACAGGGTGGGCCCCAGCTGCAGGAACCCTCGCGCTGTGCAGTCAGCTGAACAAGGGCCCTTGATGACATTGAAATCAGGTCATTGTTCAAAGCAGCTCAGTCGTGTCAGTTAACCTGGGCTCAGTAAAGGGGACCAGCATACAAATCCTTAGGTACAAGGTATCGTCGGTAGGAACTCCGAACAACTGTGGTAGGTTGCAACCAGGAGCTTCGGCGAAACATGCCGTCATCTCACATGAGTGTAAGGCATCCGTCGATCAGATCCTGTGTCGCCTTCGAGAAATCCAGCATACTAGTGAGATTGATTGAGCTGTCAACTCCGAGAGTATGAGTTCAATCAACAATGGTGTGGATTTAGGGGCCTGTGACGACGCGCACGCCTTACCAGTTGAGTTGGTGCATTACTCCGCAGCGCTGCTGAGCCTCAATGCCTTGAAGTTGTTGCTGCAGAGTATCACCGGCCTGAGGACCGATTGCGAGGGAGACTCCGCAACGGCCAAGCTCTTCTTAGAGATATTGCTCCAAACCGAAGCTGTGCTCAATGCAGTCGCCTGTTCTGACGTAAACATGGTGTTGTGGGGACTCTAGGGTGACGGAGAACACGAACGCGATGTCAGGTGGAGCAGCATCCGGATCGCGTTCTTTTACGCAGGTCGCTCAATTCAGCTGCACTTCTTACACTGACCCTGGCGCCTCATGCGATAGTGTCACATTGCGTTAGCGAACCTGCGGCATAATATAATTCCGTTATGGAACGCTGTGGTATACGCAATCACATATACATTGGATAACAGGGCACTTCGTACATAGAGCACTTGATACCCACGTGCTCGTCAGCTGTGCCCGCCACGCCAAGTCCCCGGCTTCAGTTCTGGTCGCTACCACAAATACATGTTTCACTATCACCGTTATCGACACTGTTTCAATTTATACGTACATTAAGACCATCCCGCGCTGCTGGAACCTGTATACACGCTAAGGTTGACATCCTGCACGTCGCGACAGCCCATCCCAGCCTTGTGTCAGATTTCAGGTACCATAGCTAACCTTTCGCAGCACCACCTGCATCTTCTGATGATCGGGCACGCTCATTTGCGATTCTGACCATTGCGACCGGCACTTGTACGCGATAATCTGATCTACACATTCTGTGTCCCGAGATTTGTGGCCCTTGTCGCAGTGTCAGATTTACCCACCTAAGCGGGAGCGGCAAGCCGTGCGCACAAAGATGTTCGAAAAGGCTCGAGAAAGGGCCGAGCCTACGGGAATAGGGAGCCGTCGCCTACGAAGCGCACAGGGAAACCGTTGTGATGCTAATAATCATGGATAGGAAACATGATTGACGCGGCTGGCTTCGTGTTCGGGGGGTCTCTGTCTTGCACCCTTCCACATGCCGAGGAAGCACACTGCATTGCAGATGTCCAGATGACGTTACGCACATACATCTACGAACAGCACATATTCCGACGATACTGCAGGATAGAATAGCCGTACGAGCGATCGCGACAACGAGCTACCGCATTCAGTTCGCACTGCGTCGACTCCACCAACGCGCTTGCGTGTACCACAATGAAGCTGCCAATCGGACATCTTACCTCGCGTAAACGCATCTTGCGGCTGCATTCTCGCGAATCTAGCCGGCCTAAAGCTCTCTACCCACGTCTCCCACCCTGGCAGATGCTGCAGCGAGCAGTCGTCTTGTCGCCTCGTCGTCTCGTCGTCACCCTCAGTCCCTCGCCAATTCTGCTCCTTTGGGACGGCAACTTTCGTACCCGTGGGGTGAGGATATGACAGTGGGCCATGGCGTTCCTGAACCAGCGACGTGCATGTCGATGCTGCACGATGCGCGCTGCAAGGTAAAGCCGCACGGCAACTTTGAGATCCATGGCCTGGATGGCTTGGATGATCAACACAACAGGGAACGCAGAAGTGCTCGGCGAACACTTTGATACCGCCACCAGGGTATTTTGAGAACTAGCTGAAATCAGAGTGAGTACCTGAGCTGCGATCGAGAGCGGAACATGCCGGCGGGGAACGATGGGATAACAGCTGTGATTAAGGTGATGTGCCACACGCAAGGTGCAGTACCTAGGCTCGAGAGCACTGCAGACTAGTCTATTGCACAGCAGCGACGAGATGTCAGTGTCAGACTTGTCACGGCAAAGTACCCGTGTGTTCGTTCCTCAGGCGCCCCGTCACTTCTGTCCTGCTCTTCCCGTGTTCCTCCCAGCTCCCGCCATCATTGCGTATCTTACTCCGAAGCTGTGTCACCCACTCTTTCCCACTTCCATCATAGTCCGTCAGGTGCTCCCGCACCACCAGCCGCGATCCACCTCAAACTTAATCGATCTCTCACACCCCTCTCCGATCCTGCACTCTGATCAAACAAATCGAGCCGCTGTTCCGCGCCGCGCCTCGCCTCCCCTCGGCACTTCAGATCATGCACGCACTTCTGAATCGGGAAATCCCCTCCTCGACTGCATGTCCAACCACATCTCTTGTCGCGCCCACCCACTCTCCTGCGATCAGATGAGATCAGATCAGGTCGCCTGAAGTACTAGCGTGTAGTCGGGGTAAAAACGCATCCTGGGCCAAACATACATACACGAGCGCAAGGTCCGGGGTCGACAGCAGCGACACGGGCTCGGATCGATATGAGAGGTTGTTTGAGCTGAGGCGAGATCTCTTGGGGGGTGGGGGGTCCCTGAGGTACAGCGAGTGTAGGTCCTGCACGTCTGTTTGAATCGGGAAATAGACTGGGCGGCAAAGATCGGGGCGGAGGGCCTTGGGCATGGCTCCCATGCAGTCCAGCAGGATTTGAGATTTGCTCTTGACAGCTCGATGACAGTTTACAGAGACACGTTCGATTGGGTCGTGGTGTGTTGTTGAAACGGTGGTGCCGAGCTTTGTCTCGTTCCTGGCATTGTACAGACATGTACGTGCGTGCGTGCGTTTGAAATAGCCTCCCAGGTGCGTGTGTGTGTAACTCGAGAGAGGCTGGAACGAGAAATGCGATCAAGGGTCACCCCTGGTGTTATAGCATCCTTAATGTTAATCATATCAGCCCTCTGGTCGTGATACGTCCAACAACAACACCCCACGCCCACGACTCAACACCACACGGGGTGATGGTAAACAAGGGTTCGTGGCGATGCGATACGTAGCCGGACAATAGCAGTTGCAGGATCTCCGCGGGCGGTTGCAGTCCCGCAGCAATCTCACGGCCATGGGGGAGAAGACACACGTTTGAGGCGGTCCCGAAATCAAGGATCGATCTGGTCCCTGAGAAGCACGACGATCTCTATACGGTAGATACGGTTGTACCTCGGACGACCCGACAGCTGGGGAGATGAAGTGTCTCTAGAAGATTACCAGTTGCATCATCTCGACTCTCGGATTTAGACTGCTGCATGTGACGGACTGAAACGCGAGGTGAGGCGGGATGAAGGAGAGAGAGAGACACGCGGCTTGGGACGGGAAGGGGAAGATGCGCGAGCTGTGCATGATGGCTGTGCGAGGTAGATGCAGGAGTTACTCGTGTTTGAAGCACATAGTATCTGATTGAAAATCGGAGCGTGACGGATTGCGGACGGTCGTGACTTGTGCGAATCTTTGCAGCAGTTCAATCTTGTTTCCGCTGCTCTCAATCCATCGCTTCCGCATACAGCGATTCTTGTTATGTCATGATATATCTGTTAGGCAGATCTGGACCGCATGCGTCCCAAGTTTGCAGATCGGTTGAGGTGGCCGTGATCGGTCGCGTCGCCACTGTTGATGTGATAGAACAGATCTCATGGCGGGACCAGCAGTGACAAGACGTTGTGTATGCTGGTTCGATGGTACAGTATCAACAGTGAAACGTCTTTGGAACTCATATACATATGCTTTCGCGGCTCATCAATCGTTTTCAGGCTCACTTAGAAAGTAGCTGGTTTTCAGTCGTGTACCGCATATGCCCGCTCACCAAGATCGTCTATGCGAACACGTCTGTAGAATACGGGTACTCATTCTTACGATTACTTCTGTGGTATGTATTCATCTTTTTAAGAGAAATCTGTACAATGGTTAGGCTATGTAGTCCTTCTAGTTGAGGTTTGCAAACATGAGATCCAACGTAGTGGCTATTGCGGTGCATGATGATGAGCCAGCTCCTTCATACATATCAAAGTCCTCACATTCTCCCCAAAGCTATAAGCAAGCTTGGCTACAGTTGTAATGGTATCTTTTACTCCTGAGGTCTCTTTGCTGTGGTTGAGCTTGCTGGACAGAGTGAAGGTCCTTCAGAGGTTTGCTTCATGGCCGGGCAACATTGTGTGGAATGTACCTCGGAACTCGAGACCAAGGTATTCGAGTCAGAGTTGGTAGATAAGAGGCTAATTATCAGAGAATTTCTTCGCACACCGGCTGGCGTCATTGACCGCATGCACATATGTGTTGTTTAATGCTCGTGATTAGCGCTTGCGCATAAGCATTTACCCCGCCTCAGCACACATTGTGAAAGTCGAAGCAATCCAACTTAGTTTGAGTATATAAATTTGAACAGTGCTCTAGCTCGTAGTATTTCACCTCACTTATAGAGTGAAAGGACCCGCTGGGGGTGCTTACGTTGGTGATTCCGGTCCCGTGATTAGACCAGTGAATGTGGCGACGCCGCGAAAGTACGGATCCAATACTTTCATAAGAGCCTTGAATGTTTACCTTCTTACACTGACTCTCCACACCATGGACTCTTACTAAACCAATATGGCAGACTCGAATGACATGGCGAAATCTACCAATACTGCAACCACCTCTCATACGGCGACATCATCCAAAATGGCGACCCCGATTTTCCGCCTTCTGGATCTCCCACGGGAGCTACGCATAATGATCTACTAGCGTATAACCCTAACTACCATCCAACGTACCCTATATCTCGACTCGATGGCAAAACAAGGGCTCGAATCGGTCCTAAGCATGACCAGGCAATCATTGTCTACGTCCATTCTGGCAACATATCATCTCATCCGGCAGGAAGCTGAACCATACGTGCTCAAGACTCTGGCAGCCCTCGAGCAAGAACCCATCCGCGTTCAGTGCAGTATGGCAGACCTCTAGGAGATTTTCGAGCTAGTTGCTGACTTACACCCCATCTGCGACAAGCACGATCACTCATCGATGTTGGGTACCATCTTCTCGCTCTGCAGTAAACATTGGGACCACATCTGCGAGGTTCCGCGCACTTCTCCGCACTCTCGTCATCACCTCGAGATCGCCCTTTCTACACCGCCAACATTCGACACGCGACGAAAGACGCTAATCTTCGACATACGACAAAATAAAATGTTCGATATCTGGATGAGGCTTTTCCACGATGTGGAAGATTCTAGTCTGTCATGTGCTATCTACCACAAAGGAAACCTGCATTCCGTACCGCGTGCCATCGAAACGACGGGTATGGCGTTCTGGCTTGCGAGGAGGTCAGAAGTCATACCTAGGGGACGCTGCGGCAGACGTTCACCTGTAAGCGATGAGGTTGGTGATAGCATCCTCAAGGTCGTGGAGATGAACGAGGAAGAGTGGGAGCGTATGGTCGAAGAATGGGATACGGAGTAAAAGCAAAATGCAGTGAGACCGGCACCGGGATGAAGATACATGGACATTGTTCTGGAGAAGGAGTGCGATGCTCAGATCCGCCGACTGAACGGGCATGGCTACAAGAGGAAGTGTAAGGAGATACCTGATACGAGTCAACAGTCGATGAGCTAGGCAATGGCCCGAGTTTCGGCAAAGCCGCCCTCTCATACCGGATCAGATTGAGCTATATGGCGTCAGCGGTAACTAACGGCTAAGCATGGCGGTCAGCATGCCCCATTGTAATAGAAGCAATGACACTGTGAGAAATACCCCAGAATTATGACGGCACTGAAGATACTCTATGATGACAGTGATATTATAGGAGGAGCAATATCATTCTGCTCATAAATCATTTGCCCCTTGTCCATATTTCACTTCATCTCACTCACACTCTCGGTAACATCATGTCATTCAAACTCATAACCAATATGTCTTCTAACACGCGAGCATCATGCTTTCGATTCCTCGACCTTCCAATGATCCTACGTGTCATGGTGTACAAGTATCTCACTCCGACCATCCATCAACGCACCGTTAGTGAGCTTGGCGGCTGAGGCGACGTCGAAGTACAGGTAACAACAGTCGCTCTCTAAGGCTTCTCTCGCACCGATCTCTCCACATCCAATGCGATGCTGGAAACCTCTACCGCATACTGAAAGGGAGAAGGTAAGTACAAGCACATCATCTCCCTCTTTCCCAAAGCGTTTGCTGTCTCGCTCCAAGCATCTTCCGCGTGTTGGGATTGCCTTCACGACACCGTCGAATTATGCCAGGGCTGATTTTACCAAGTTCCAGTGGCTAGCCGGCATTTGGAGCGTCTACTATGACCTCTGGTGTGGTCGGTGCGATCGAGGTCTCAAGGTCGATTTGTTCCATTGAGGGACTGGGATCAGCTACCGTAC